>NNCF01128175.1:696798-779032 GCA_002313205.1 Laupala kohalensis | reverse complement strand
TAAGGTAATTGTAACGTCGGCGCCAGGACATGCCATCAATTTGTGAAATATTAATATTTCTTTGTATTTTCCAAGCCGGATGCTTTTAAGAATCTTACAATAAGTGGCCGGTCAGCGCTAAGACGGACGTGCGACGAGCTTGGTATTCACCCTAAACCTTTTCCGTGTGGAGGTATTGTTTGAACGAACCACGCATCCGGCGACGTTGACCCACTGGAATTTAGATGTACCTAAAGAAAAGAAGAATTCTACGGAGTACGAATGAAGTACGTGCCGAATATAAAACAACGAAAAGGGTGTTTGCGAAGCGTCTAGGTGACGCTCATGGCGGTTCGACTTTACGGCGCAGCCTCTGCGTTCCTAAAAGCCAAAGGGGTGACACAAAAAGAGTGTTTGCACGGTGGTGGCGAAGGCGTGGTTATTTGCTGATCACGTGACGTCTGGTACAGTATATATTGGGAGGAGTGAAGCTCCTCAGAGATTCTTTACGAGGGAATGTAGAGA
Organism: Laupala kohalensis; assembly: GCA_002313205.1. Taxonomy (NCBI): domain Eukaryota; kingdom Metazoa; phylum Arthropoda; class Insecta; order Orthoptera; family Trigonidiidae; genus Laupala; species Laupala kohalensis. The sequence continues at coordinate 778,528 of NNCF01128175.1, read as the reverse complement.
TCCGTCAGTCTGACATGTGATTGAGCTAAAGACTAGGTCGCGGAGACCAGATGTTCGTTAGGCTGCTGCGGTAGTCTTAATAAACTCATTACTAGGTGCGAGGGTCGTAACTAGTATCAGTTAGTTGTCGGGGAAAACAACTTATATTTTCGAAGGATCAGATAACCTGAGGGTTTTTACAATTTAGTTGTCTTCAACTATATTTAACCAAGTGTAAACAATGCTCTCTGACAGCATTATTTATGTAATAACAGATTATTAGATGTATTAATGGTTTTGGGAGTTTGTCTCTGTTGTAAATTCAGATTTCTAGTTAATTTGTAATAAATCATTATTTATTGTTATTACATGTGTGTTTGGTTGCTCGGGAAACCGTGCTTGTGGCAGCGACAAAAACTACCATAGGGATTGTGGTATTTATATGGATCCCGTTTCTACCATAGAAAAAATAACATCGCATCAGGGTTTGAGGTGGGATGTTACAGTAGTGTTCTGCAGCGAGTTTAAACGACGTTTGAATCTTCACATAATCGAGTGTAGCGCAGGGTAGAACCAGCGTATTCCCGTTCCGTGGAAAGAGCAAGAAAACTGCTCTTTCTGATTACTCTGCTACCATAGTGGCGTAGAAACAAGAATATTTCTAACATTCAATTCTTCATTATTTTATACAAACTAAAATTGCGAGTGAAATTTGGGAGGTATAGTTAAATAATGAGTTATCTGAAGTGCCCGTGACTCAAATAAATTGTTTTAACACATGACATTTCGGTGCAATCATAAAAAAAATATTGGAAAATGATGGTTTGATGTGATTTTTATAAAAATGTTAGAATCNGCAATCATAAAAAAAATATTGGAAAATGATGGTTTGATGTGATTTTTATAAAAATGTTAGAAACTTCAATACCTTGTGTAATAATAAAATGTTTTTTAATGTCCTTTATAAAATATAGTGCTAAGCTAAACGATTTTTTGTTCAAAGATTTAAGATTCGTAATTAAATAGGTATTAAAGGTTTTTTAGTTTAATAGTAAAATATTTTTCTTATAGCATATATTGATATTTTAAGAATACATTTTTACATTACAATATGTGATTAATATTATCTCAAAAAACAAACGTTGCGTATACTTCACGATGTATGGGTCCTGACCTCATTCTATCACTTCAGCTGTCACAAACTATTCAATTTACGTGAAGTTACTAACAGTAACAATAAAATGAATATTATTTCCAACACATTTCACTGTGGAATATTTTACCTCATATATAAATATCACTTTTAATATGGATTTGATTAATGTAAGAGCAAATTTTCTTTTTATCTCTCCCCACATGTGAGAGTTATTGACCATATTTATCAATAGGATTGTTACTTTTTGCATTTAGAGAAAATAGGAAGAAAAGAATTTTTCAATTCATGCCGATATTTAATTTTGGTCATTATCAGGGCTAAATTACCTACTTAAAAATACATCACAATCATGTACTCATTCCAAACTCGATAGTTTGTAGAGGGTAGTGGTTTGAGTTGGTATACAACATAAGTTGTGATGTGCTTTTTAAGTAGCTAATTTATCCCTGATGATAACCAAATTTGAAATTTGAAAAATGTGGGAATAGATTGGAAAATGCTTTTGTTTTTAATTTGTCTAAATGAAAAAAGCAACATCCCTATTTTTATTTGTTGCTTATCGGAAACGAAAGAGTGAGAGTATAGATTTTTGTTGTTGTGACACTGAAACATCATCTTTAATACAACCACAATCTTTCAGTGAGGGCGTCAGCTTCTAAGACAACACTGGAAGAACGCATGAAGGAGAAAATCGCTCTAAATTGAGTTGCATAGAAATAAGGCTCCCCTGCCTTATCGAGTTGCCAGCTTCAAGCGACGTAGAAGAAGCGCCTGCTGAGGAAGCCGAGGCGACTGCGTAGCATTTGCATATCAGATGCGGGACGGAAGTTCGTTCCAGTCACCACCAACCGCGCTGCCATCGCTGGCTGTCGATCCTAAGTCAATAGCAGAGGGATCAGGGGAAAAAACATTTCTTCACAACTCACTGATTTGATGTATTTTTAAGTAGACAATTTAGCCCTGATTAAACGTCGGCATGAATTGAAAAATTATTTTATTCCTATTTTCTCTAAATGCAAAAAGCAACAAGCTCATTGATAAATGTGACAATTACTCTCACAAACCAAATCATCTTTCTTTCTCAAAGACAAACAGCAAATCTTTTTATCTTATTTTTATGAAATCTATATTAAATGTATTTATATATGAGGTAAAATATTCCACGGTGATGTGTGTCCGAAATAATCTTCATTTTATTGTTTTGCTGTTTGTAACTGCGAAAAAATTGAATAGTTTGGGACAGCTGAAATGATAGAATGAAGTCATATCAAACCCGTACATCGCGATGTATATGCGTTTGTCTGAGATAAAATTATTTACATATTGTAATGTAAAAATATGTATGCAATGTATGTAATATTAAAATATGTATGTAATGTTAATATATGGTATATGAAATATATTTAAATATTGAACTAAAAAAATTAATGCATATTTAAGTACAAATCTTAAATCTTTGACAAAAATAAAAAAGAAGATTTGTTTCGCAGTACACAATGTTTTTACGACAAGTTCCTTTGCATCGAGTGACTGAGTTACTCAGTGATTCATTTATCTAGGAATAACCTACTACTAAAGCTAGAAACATTACGTTTGAACAATAGGTTCTCTTCGCTATGAACGTACCTACTTATTTTCCCCCTTTTTTTCAAAACTTCAATTTAGAAGGATTTAATTGAGCACAACTTGAATTTGCGAATTTTCTCTAATTTTGCTATAACTTACAAGCTAATGGAGATGTCGTTTTGGTTTTTGTTTGTAAACATTATTAATTTAAATATCTAGAAACGTGTTTTCCGTGTTTTATTTTTTACCGGGTGCAAAGTGACACACACGCACAAAATCCTTGGCTCATAGTGCACATTCAATTGTGTGATTCTTTGTTTCTTTTCCTTTTTGCATAGAAGGATGCCATGAGCAGAGAATGTCATTAACGATGAAAAGCCACCGAACTGTTGAAAAAGTGGCATTAAAGTGAAATGCGGTCACAGACATTCGCATGGTGTGTGAATCCGTGCGAATCAAGGGTGAGAGAACATTCGATGGGAAGTGTGAATTGTGGGATTGGATACAGATGGGCCACGTTGCAGAACAAGAGTTAGCGCATTTTTATTTGCGGAACCGATGAAAATGCCACTACTAAATCAGCGAACTACTATATGTTTTACGAACATCATCTCAATGTCGGACATTACTAAAAACTTCTGCCTTTCCACACGTTAGCTTGTCGGCTGAGCAATACGACCCACCCACCCGAGGCGTCGTCAAACTCGACCGCTGCCTCGGTTTCTTCTCTATTGTCGCTGCAGCTATATCTTACAAGCGGCTTGATGACATATTACCTTAGGAAGAAGACGCGAAACAGAGGAAACGAACTGAAGTTCAAAGTGAAAATTTCTTTCTTTCGGCGTTGGGTAGTGAAACGTATGTACGGCGATATTTGCAGGAGTACTGACCCTTGGTCTTCCTGTTCGGAGTGTTCAGAAGGTCGTCTCCGGAGTGTGAGCTGATTTTAAGATGTTCTCTCTGTTTACGTAGGGAGGATGACAGAGGCAATATGTTTTCGGTGGATAGTACACAGTTATCTCCCAAAATGAATACTAGAACGCTCCGCCAACTGTTTGTGACAAGTGTTCCCCGAAGGTAGTTATTTTTCGATACCAACCTGAAGGTTGGTAGGAGACATCTTTAGATAGTTCCAGTTATGTCCAATCAAGCACTTATGGTTCAATACATTAATCAAAATAATGTTGAAATCTTTAGCGGAAGTTCTCCGTGGATTAACCTCATCCAAAATCCGAGGATATGGTTTTTGATTGAAGGAACTTGTATCTCAAGTGCTGATCCAAAGAGGCCTTCATGCGAGTAGCATGAATATAGCGATTATCTTCTCCTTTATGATCGAGCTTTTCTAATCAGATAAGTGAGAAAATATGGTCATTCATGTGGTTGACCACTTGAAAGTTGATTTCATGGAGACCTTTTATTTGAGGTTTCTGCGGTCATTTAACCCGTATAGATGACCACAAAAGTCATTCAGTTCCCAATTCTGGGAAATCCCCAATTAGTTACGTAATGTAAAACTGCATTATGTGGCTTCTCAATTAAAGGAGAGTATTTTAAAATGACAAATACACGGAAAGTATGTCAAAAGCAACTCCAGTTTACATAATCGATGAATAATGAATATTTTCAAAAAGACTAGTCCAATTCTGTTATGTTTGTGATAGTCCGTGATGGTACTATAATTCTGGAAACACTTTTCGTTCTGAAAACTAAATTTCATTTTTAGCACGTGATGTTTTGAAGCATTTGTTTAGAATAATAAAAAAAATAGTTTATTCTTTACGGCAAAATTACCGTGTGTTACAACCAATATATTGTGAAAATGTTCTTTGTATTAATTTTATTTGAAATACTAGCATTTACTAATATCCATAACGAAATAGAAGAAATTAATTATTAAATTGAAATTTTCATTCCTGGAAATCTGGATGGTTTCATCAATTTAGATATGCTTTTTCATACCTGATTTTTATATTGTTTTCTTCAGTAATTCATGCCAATATTCTATATAGTCAATTGTTGTTTTCGTTATCATTATATTGTTGTCGTTAGTTTAAACTGTTGTTGTTAAACTAACTCACTAACTAACTAAAAGTCAAGTGTTGTTGTCGTTAGTCGGATGTTTTTTGGGAAAATGATTAAAATGCAATAAAGGTGAATTATTAATTTAAATGAAAGAGTTATGAAAACGATTTTAAGAGTTAAGATTATATCTTGAATCATTTTAATTTTATTGTGAAAATAATTAATTTTTGTATGTATGTATTCTCGAATAGGCCAACTAAGGACTACGATAACGAGTGTTAATAAGGCTTAGTTCTGTGTGAGTTTATTTACTGAACACATCGTGAATTTTTGGGGGAACAGCGTCCAGATAGAATCTAGATAGCTGTATCCGAGTATTACAAATTCGGTTGTTAGCCGCAGAGTGTGAACTTTTCAAACGCCACAGCTATATGAACGGACAGAATTGAAAAGCTACAAATTTTACTTGCCCCACTGGGAATTGAACCCGGAATGACTTGGTGACGAACGAGCACGCTGACACAGTAGCCACGGAGGGGTTCTAATTAATTTTTTAATGATTTTTGTATTTTTGTCTTTTCATACATATGTAGACGTGTATAAGGATGTGCGTGTAGATATTCTTCGTTATTCAAAGTGTAATTCTGTATATGTGTATACTTTTGTATAGTTTTTACATTTTAATTTTAGTTAAATATTAGAGGAAAAATTAAATAGTCATTAAACTAATAAACACTTTGAAGCCTTAATGTGGGGAGAAATGTATTCGATAAATAAATGAAGAAAGAACATTTTTTTAAGTTCATCATCAGTGTGCATATGTAAGCGATGACTTCAAATATGAGTCTCAAAAAATCCTTCATAATGACATTTTCCCCTTCGCTTTGTTTTATACTATATATTTTTCTTTAGTAGTTTATCGCAAAATATATATTGTTAGTCCATAAAAGGTCGCAAGTCTTTTATTATTTATATTTACTTCTGTTCATTAAATTATTACCTTTATAATTTACCTTTATAATTTCTCGTCTACAAAGTCTTCATACATACAGTTTCACTAAAGAGAAGAACTTGTTATATATTTAATCTTGTTACAGCATTAATGGAGATACGCGTTCATATACATTGGCAATACTTAAAAAAAAGTATTAAAATGAAAAGAATCAAGATATGATTTTAACAGGAGTGAAAAACACGTTCAGAAAATTTTCTTCGCAGTATTGCCTGTAACTTTACTGCATTATAGTGTAATCATTAATAGCAATCGTAATCTATTAAATCAGAACCAGAAGGCTTGAAATAAAAGGTTCACCTCTATACCTATCTTCTCTAATAGTTTAAGACATATTAGCTGTCCACAACGGTTAACCCAAATTATCGCGATCGGAAGATTAAAATAGACATATTAAAAATGTTCAGGTAAAGATGATAATTTAGTTGCGAAAATATGCTTAATACCAACGTAAATACGTTTTCTTTTCACTCACCGACGACAAAAACGATCCTTAAATCCTAACGTTCAGATTAATAGCTTGCAGTTTTAAATGATGTTTCTAATGTCACGTCGCCATCGCTGCGCTGTATAAAGGAATATTTTAATATATCTTCAAAAACGCAACGCAAATACTACTAGTATTCCCAGATGTCGGAAGAAACCACCAGGTAATAGAAGTACCATTCATCTCCAAATAGAGCAACCTAAAAACGTCTATTTCAATATTTCAACACACTATTGATTCAAGAGTTAGTTGTCTGTATGTCTAAAAGAAATATTTGTTGTATAAATATCACCGCAAGTTAAAAAAAGGAAGTGAAAAGTTTTCATTCCTTTTGAGACTGAGTTGTTACCGATATAGCAGTCTCTTGATGTTACACACAACAATGCTTTAAGAACAGTCACTGACAAACAGAGACAAGAAAGACGGTCTCGTCTTTCGACTCGGCACGTGGTGCGCGCGTACACGTGGATTGGTAGCAGCGGAGGGTGGGGGGTAGGTCGGTGACGTTACGGCCTGGTCGATAAGGGAACCTCGCCACACCCTCTCTGCCTCTGCCAATGCAATCACCTTTATTTAGAGGAACAAATGGAAACATCTGTGTCTCTCAAACATGGTTTACGCTTCAGGTAAATTAATTTAACCATTGAATAATTGGTACAGTATATTTTTGAAGAGAAATTCTTTTTCACGCCACAGGTGCCAAAATTCCGGGATGTAAATGTTGCATCGGCTAATGTGCACCTCACGTTCGGAAAAGTATGGCTGGAACAAATAAAAAATATCTTATAAATATTAAGGAAATTTTTATTCCCCTTTTAACCGAGTAAGGTTAAACATACATAATACATATTTAGGTATTATTTAAATTAATAAAAAATACCCCAAAACAGTTTACGTTTTACTACATGAGTCCTAATGAATCATTAGGACTTGAGATGGATAGAGTGCTTCAATTTTGTGACCTCTGATCTAAGAGGAGGAGATGTGGCCAGTATCTCGCTCCGGTGACCCTTCGAGATAGTCCTGATACTCCTTTTTTAGCTCTCCGAATAGACCTGGTTGTTGAGTCATGATGATCAAACCCCGACTGTCGAATCAACCGTTCAGCGGCCTACTCATTAATCCCTTCTACTCCATAAAATTTCACTCTTATATTTGTAGCTTCATGACAAGTTCTCGTGAAAACTGATCGAGTTTATTTCAGTAAACGTAGAGATTGAACCATGAAACATTTCAGCTTGAGCGCCACGTTCTCGCGAATTCCAGCAAACGCATACAAATCCGAACTAGTTAGAATGAATATCGATATATTACTTATGACTTTTGCACGAAATGGTTTCTTTGACGAGCCCAAAATAGCCACATTCTAAGTTACTCGAAAATAATTAAAATAATGGTCTAATGATGAAGAAAATTCTTGTAGTAATTGATAACACTCTCAAAGTTGTTTCCAAATAATCGTGCATCCAAACTTCTCTTAAATAACTCTAAATCAATTTATTGCCGTGGATCATTGAAACAAACCTTTATGACTCTTTCAAAATAGGAAATACAAACCTGTGAAAACACACCATCGAAACAAATTCTATAAATGAGAGAAAATCTGCTTACTCGACATGCAATTATATTTCGTGTAAGCTTCCTAAATTACAATAAAATATAAGAAAAACTCCCCCTACATTACTAAAAGATCATAATATATTATAAATATCGAACGGGTGGACATATTTAAAAAACAATCGGTTCGAATATATTTATCCTCCCAACCTTTCATAGTACATTTCTGAACACCAAAGCTGCACATTCAAGTACAGTTTGTATGAATTATCATCCACCTTAAATCTTTTGCAAACCTCATAGGCAAAGTCAAATATCAAGTTTGGTTTTGATAAATAAATTTGTTCGTGAGTTATGGGGGAACAAAATTCTTAACAATTACACACCCATAGCCGATACTAGACAACATCGCCAAGATTTTAAAATAGAGATTTGCAAAGATCTGAAGAGAATTTTTTTTCCGACGGTGTACAGTACATTCCTTATACATTCTGTATAGTTGGAAAGTATTTCATATTTTTAGGCTAAGAGGCTAATTCCGAATTAAAAGGATTGTTCTCTGTTTCCACAGTTGCGGTATTGCTGTTGCAGAACTGAGAGTTGAAAGGGTGGTAACTTGGTCCGTGTACATCAAGTGTAGTTTTTATGTGTGAAACATTACTCATTATTCTTCCTTTCACGCCTCCTTTAACCCCACTGACCCTCTCGTGTCACCAATGGTATCGCGCTGTCTCGCGTTTTCATTACCGAGCGACGCCCGATCAATTTCTGTCCCATGTGACGAATCGTCTTGGCCACTAACAATCCACGCCTCTGCTTTCCCGTGGTCGCCACCGTAAATCATTCTTGAGTCGTCGCGTCTTTTACGCTTTTCACGTCCCCGCTTTTCTGCGTTCGTACTTCTTCGTCATGACATTGCTCACTGCTTTACGTCCCCGTTCTCATTCAATACTTTTGAATATCATCTGTCAGAGTGACTATTCCAAAATGAAGTAACTATTATCATTGTGGTATATATTAGCATTAAGTTTTATGAAATGATAGTTTCACGACATACCGAACTGTCACGAAGATAGATTTGTATATGATATACAACCAACAATCTCGAATGAGGATTGTCCGAAAAACCAGGTAGAGAAGATACTGTTTGGTATCGACCTCTCTCTCTCACACATCCGCTTGCAGGGGGTAACGTAGTGCGCAACGACTTGTGAGGGGAATCGAGTTCCCCCACCTAAGACGATGTGCGAGAGGGACAGAGACATCTCTCATCGTTTTCCCCAACGCTTTTGGGTCGATATGCAACAATCGATGCGAGATCCCAAACTTCGTTTTCCCCTTCGGACAACCACAAGATCACTAGGTCTGTATCATCTATGTTGTAACATCACACCTCAAAACCTGATGTGTTGTTATTATTTTTTTGGTAGAAGCGGAATCCACATACATACCAAAATCCCTATGGTAGTTTTTTTCGCTGCCACTATCTCGGTTTCCCGAGCAACCAAACTCACGTGTAATAATAATAAATAATGATTTAGTACAAATTACATGAAATCTGAATTGTTTACAGACACAAACTCCCAAAATCATCAATACATCTAATAATCGTTTATTAGACAAATAATGCTGTCTGAGAGCATTGTTTATACTTTGTAAAATATAGTTGAAGACAACTAAATTTTAATAAACCCTCAGTTTATCGGTTCTTTCGAAAAGATAAGTTGTTTTCACCCAACAACTAACTGATACTAGTTACGACCCTCGCACCTAGTAATGAGTTCATTAAGTCCACCGCAGCAATCTTAACAAACAATCTGGTCTCCACGACCAAAACTTAGTACAGTCACTTGTCCGTGCTGACGGATCTTTACGTTCCTTTGTAAAGAATAATTGATAAGCGTCACTCCTCTCAATATATACTGTACCAGACGTCATGTGATCAGCGAATAACCACGCCTTCGCCACCACCGTGCAGGCACTTCTGTTGTTACTTGGAATGCAGAGGACGCGCCGTAGAGAACGAATCGTCATGCGCGTCACCTAGGTGCTTCGCAAACACCCTTTTCGTTCTTCTTTTAATTTCTTCGTGGAATTCGTCTTTAATTTCGGTACACCTGAACCCACGTGAGTCAACGTCGCCGACTGCATTCTTCGAATACACTGGTACATACTTTCTTTAAGATGAAAGGTGTTTATTCGAACAATACCTCCACACGGAAAACTCGTCGCACGTCCGTTTTAGCGCGGACCGGCCACTTATTGTAATATTCTTAACAGCATCCGGCTTGGGAAATATAAATAGCTATTAATATTTCGCAAGCTGCAGGCGTGTCCTGGCGCCGACGTTACATATGTCTATGGTCATGACCGACAGGGATGACGTACGCACACCTGACCCCTGCGTTATGACTACGAGCATAGCCAAGGGAAAGCAGCGACAGTCATCTCCTTAATTAATAATTGAAGAAAGAAAATGAAAGTAAATACTAAATTAAGTACGAAATTAACCTGGTAAACATCTCCCTAAAACATCACCTGGCAGACACAAAAATCACATTTTTTGATTTGCAACCACACCTGACTGCCAAGGACTTTACCCAGCACGGTTTACACCTGAAACCGTCTGGGAAACAGCACTTCGGTTCTCTCCTAGCTTCACATCTGACCTCACATCATCCACCTCCTCCATTACCTCCTCCTGCACGTACCTCATCTCCTCCTCCACCTCCCTCTACTTCTACCTCATCTCCTCCACCTCCCTCTGCTCCTACCTCATCACCATTTCCTCTTCCTATCTCCACACCCATTTCTTCTCCTGTCCCCGTTCTTTCACCTACTGCTTCCTCATCTCCCACGTCAACATCTATTCCTCCTGTCGCCCCCATACACCGTTACAACTTGCGCTCAGGAGTACGATGTGGTACTCGAAGGTGACAATCGCGTTCAGGTGCTGTGTGCGAGCTTCATCCGGAACTAGAAGCTGTACCAATTTCAAATTCCTCTCCACAATCTAACGTCGATTCCATTTCTCGTGAGTCACAAACTCTTTGCGAAAATAAAATAATTATATTTCATCATAATGTCCAATCCCTTTCAAACAAATTGACAGACATTGAAATTCTGGTACACGAAAATCGATTCGATTTGCTATGCCTCACAGAGCATTGGCTTTCAACTAACAACATCAACGATACTGCTATTTCTAATTATTATTTAGCAAGTTCTTACTGTCGGCAAAATTTTAAAGGCAAAAATCCCCACGGAGGTACGTGTATCTACGTTCGTAATGATATTTTATCTTCTCCACTGACAGGCTACGAGAACTTCTGCGTAGATAGTGTGTTCGAAATTTCTGCAGTTGAACTGACCGACACCGGTATTGTTGTTTTGTGTATTTATAGACCTCCTCAATCAGATCTTGACATATTTTTTCGGAACTTCGAAAATGTTTTAGAACATATCGCACATAAATCTACTAAATCTATCGTTATATGTGGTGATTTCAATATCGATTTCTTGAGTACATCCGACTCTGCACATTCACCAGTTAATCGATTCAAGAATCTTATCGACTCCTTCAACCTTATTACTACGATAAATGACCCCACTCGCCTCTCCGGCTCATCTCAAACATTGCTAGATCAAATTATAGTCAACAATGGAATCTCGTATCTCTCTGAAGTGTTTATCGCCGGATACAGTGATCACCTTGCTCAAGTATTGACTATTAATAATACACTAAAACCGCTTAAAATCCTTTACAAATTTACAAGAGAGTTTAATGACATAAATAAATCCATATTCGTAAATTATTTGCGTGAAGAAACATGGAAAGATGTTTACAATTGCCAAAACACCGACGACAAATTCAATGTATTTATCTCAACATTCCTAAAACATTACAACTCTAGTTTTCCCATAAAACGCAAGTTAATTAACACAAAAAAATACAATAGATGGATCACCCTAGGGATAAGAATTTCTTCAAAAAACAAACGCCGTTTATATTATCTTTCAAAACGCTATAACCAGCCACCCGAATTCCATAATTATTTTCGTAAATATAAGACTATTCTCCGAAAAGTAGTCTATGCAGCTAAAGTTATGGAAAACGACAGGCATATACTAAAATCGAACAACCGGATGAAAGCCATGTGGAATATTGTTAACAATTACACGTCAACTTCTGAAAATCGCGAAGAAAATGTTTCTTTACTAAACGATGGCAAGATCGTGTCAAATCCTCAGGACATCGCAAGTTTGTTTAATTCTCACTTCTCAGAAGTTGGTAAAATAACGAACTCAATATATCCAAATCAATGTCCTCCAATTATTACCACCCACATACCCAATTCTATGTTCACTTCCGAAACTAACGCCAGTGAAGTCATGGGAATCATCAGCTCCTTAAAAAACAAATTTTCACGAGGCATAGATGATATACCTGAGTTTATTGTTAAATCTTCGTCCCACGCTATATTAAATCCACTCGTAAATATTTTTAATAGTTCTTTATCGGAAGGGGTGTTTCCCAATATATTTAAGAGAGCTAAAGTGAAACCTTTACACAAGAAAGGAAACAAACTTAATATTGGAAATTACCGACCAATATCTCTACTACCCACTTTCTCAAAAATCCTAGAAAAATTGTTCTATAAGCGTCTTCTAGATTTTTTATCAAAATATAACATTCTCTCTGACGATCAACACGGTTTTAGGAAATCCTTTTCCACTACAAGCGCCATATTTTCCTTCTTAAACGATGTTACCACATCTCTAGACAGTGGAGAAAATCCTCAGGGTGTTTTTCTTGACTTATCCAAAGCATTCGATGTCATCGATCACGGAATTCTCCTTACCAAATTGCATTCTTTAGGCATTCGTGGACTTCCACATCAATGGCTAACTTCTTATTTAAAAGATAGATATCAACAAGTAGAAATATCCTATACTAAAAATAAAATACTTGAGCGTTGTCTTTCAGAAACAAAGCCACTTACTTGCGGAGTACCCCAAGGATCAATTCTCGGCCCTATACTCTTTTTATTGTATGTGAACGACATGTCATCATCCACATCAGATTGCAAAATGGTTCTTTTTGCTGATGACACTAATTTACTATGTAAACACGCCAATGCTCAAAAAGTTTTGTCTAACCTTTCGACTTGGTTCCATGCAAATCGTCTCATTGTAAACACTGACAAAACAGTGTCTATGTCATTTCACAATAGTATCACAAAATCTTTACCCCAGGTTTCTCTTTCTTTAAACGGAACACAATTAAAAACTGTTACAAATACAAAATTCTTAGGTCTCCATATTCAAGACAACCTCAAATGGAATTGTCACATTGACAATCTTAATTCCCAATTAAGCAAATTGTGTTACGCATTCCGAATCTTAGTTAACGCAGTTAGTCCACGTATTTCCCGTTGCGTATATTTTGCAAACGTTTACTCCCATTTACGTTACGGCATTACCTTCTGGGGTAATTCCGGTCAGAGTATTCAAACTTTCAGAATTCAGAAGAGGATAGTTCGGATAATTTGTAAATCTCACCCCCGAAACTCTTGTAAACCTTTATTCAAGGAATTAAATATCTTAACACTTCCCTGCATTTATATTTATGAAACGGTCGTGTTTGTTAAGACCGAATTACTGAAGTGCCACCCTTGCTTTATACGGAACAGTCTCGTTCACGAACACAATACTCGCAATAGTAATAATATTCGTCGGCCTAGAGTGCCAACCACTCCTTGCCGAAAAGGACCTTATCATTCGGGAATCGTTCTATATAATTCCCTGCCCAAGAATATAAAAGACATTATGAAATTGAATATCTTCAAATCCGCGGTTAAAAACTACCTCCTGCACCAGTGCTTCTACACTGTAAAAGAATTTATTGATTTTAATAAAAGTTAAATTCGTCTTGTACTTTATCACGCCATTGCTGTAGCACTTTTTAAATAACTTATAACAATTTCAAAAACTATTTTCTTGCATGATTGTGTTGCCGTATGGCTCATATTAATTTAGTTTTATGTGTACTCAACTTTGGCACGGTTGTGTACATTTATTCTGTAGCCCCATCCTGGCCCGAGTTTTGCTCCGGGTTTGCCTTCGGGTAGAAGCAAATTTCTTATGCAAATTCTCTAGGCTTTATATAGGGGCATGTTTGTTGTAATAATAAATCGTGAATTTAGTGTTTTTTTCAACTCTTATGATTTTTAAACAATATACTTAGAATAATCTGTAATTCGATAATAACTTTTACATGTAAATTTACAAACATATTTGCGTTAAATTACAAACATATTGACATTATATATGTATTATAACTCGCAGCTAACTTTTTATCTTATCTTGGAACTTTTGCTGAAATTTTTGAATCCGCCTCTGCCTTTGGGCCCTTGATCAGAATTGATGGGATGGTCCCTTGCTTGCTTCCGGAGAGTAAATTAGTTTATTGTCCTCCACGTGGTCATACGCAATTTGTACTGTTTTTTGACAATAAATTTATTATTATTATTATTACTAAAATAAAATCGACAGAATGTAAACAACACACCTGAATAATGAATTCTCGTGGGAGCTCCAGCAATAATATTATCAGTCGAGGCGAACTTCACGGACTCTTGTCCTTCATATGGGATCGTGATACGTTTCAGCGCATTTGCGCAGAGATGAGACGATGTGTTTACTTTGGCCTTTCACAGTTATTGCCTCTCGGACTAAAAAACTGGCTTCTCCCTTGCTTGTGACTACCGCGCTGTGGCTCAAATGCAGGAATATCAACGGGAGCACGTATGGGCAGCAGAGCGCAATGTGCTCAAGTAGAGCATGACGAGCTCTCTACCTGTTACGATTTCTATCAATATATTAATACAAACTCATAAAAAATCACGATGACCTTTAAAAATAGAAATGGGTTTTGCTTTGAGATAAAAATGTTTAGCTAATGATTGTTTTCGTTTTAACGACTAAACTATTTCTATAAGTTTTTGTTTGTGACGTTGAACAAATAATTTGACAATGTAGGTGGTAGCAAAGGTGCACATTTTCTGACTTGCTCTCTGGGACATTGACCTTAAAAAACTTTAGATTAAAAAATTCCAGGGAAGTTTTGCTCTCTGGTCGAAGATCTCATTGTCCCCTCATTCCACACTCCTAGCCATCATTCCGTGATTACTATTACGACCTTTATTAACCCGGTCTGCTTTAATCGTCATCATAACTCTTACGATACTTGTGATATATTATCAATTCATAAAACTAAAGAAAAAAACCCAGGAATGCTGCCAAAAAACAAAATCAATACTATTCAACTGTTTTTTGTACATGTTTTATAATTTAATTTTATTGATTTCGAAACAACTATATTTATTGAAGATGAATTTTAAAATAATTGATTATACGAATAAATAAAAACACCCGAAAGTCATGTGATGGGTGCTACTAATAAATTGTAACTAAGAAAACTTGTATAAATAAATTTTGTAATATTTGATAATACTAGAAATCGTGTTTCGCATTCTTATTACACTCTTACATAACATCCAGAGTAACATCCAGAGTGACTGAATTTTTTTAAAATAAAAGTAGAAATAAAATGATTCGATAAAATATTCCCGCGTAACAAAAAACTCCCTCCTAATTAACCCCCTCACTCACTTTGAAGTGTGTGCTCTCTTGCTTTGGTGAGCGGACGACAAGGAACCGAGAATAATCCGATGCAGCCCCTGAGTTCTAGTCTCGTCTTCCGTTTCCGGTCTGTGAATTCAGAGCCACCGCGTTCGTCTCGTGAGTGTGCAAAGGGAGGTGTTGATGACATGGCGACGGTGCTGTCTCTGCCCAACGACCTCGACCTCTCCATCCCTCCATCCCTCCATCCCTCCATCCCTCCATCCCTCCATCCCTCCATCCCTCCGCCACGGGGCCCGACGCATGAGCGGTGGAGTGCGCCGGCGTGTCTCTCTCTGATAACGCGGGGGCTGATAAAGGTCGTAACATTATACACGAAATGCTGGCCAGGAGTACGGTATGAGGGGACCATGAGATATCCGACCAGAGTGCCAAATCTTCGCTAGGGCTTTTGTGACGAAAAATTTAGAAGGCTACAAGATAGAAAAAGTTTATATTTGTTACCTTCTGTATTATTAAAATAAATGGAATTTATTCGAGGTTTCAGACAATAACTGACGGAAAAAAAATTTAAGAATAGAATCAAAACTTATTGAATTATGCCACTAAAATTAGCGTCCATAATATAATCTGGTTAAATAAATAACGAAATACCTACGACCTTTTATGGACGAATAATATATGTATTGAAAAGAGCTCAAACGTTTCGACTTCGTTTTAAGTCGTCGTCAGGTGAACAAAGGTCGCAAGTCTTCCATTATTTACTTAATTTGTTGAACTATACATTCTTCATCCAATTCAGCCACAAAACTAACTTTTATAAGTTCTTGATGCTATTACATAATACATTATCTTGTTTCTTTGTAATTTTTCTCATACATTCGACACGCTTCGCTTTTTTCGGGTTTTAGCTCACGCGTTATAGCCCCATTTGTGATTTTGCCCCAACAAGCTCATTGGTGCGTGTTACACCACACCACAAGCCCAGATGCAGTGTGGGTTCTTTGGGTAGAAGCGGGATTCAACCACAAATCATCCACTCCAAATCATCGTGGTTACTCCTCAGCTTCTGAGAACACTGTCTTTACCGATATGTTTGACGACATCTGCCAGCGTCCTTCTCGGGATGGCCATTATTTCAGCATTCGGTGGAGTATTCCATTTATAACATATTAACATTCCTTCTTTAGGGATTTTTCCGACCTCGCCTCGGTACACATGGCGAACAAGTCCGTCTCACAGAAATAGCATAATACAGCTTACATTCCATAAGGTGCCTCGCCCCCGTCAGATATGACGAACAAATGTACCTTCCCAGAAATATTATAAGACAAAGGAAAGGCAAGCATGCTCACACGCTTCGACCGGCATTCTTCGAGCGCATTGCTACCCTCCTTGCCGGAAAAGCTGGGGGATGGTCCACACAATGAATGGAAAGGCTTAGTGGTGGTCACTTTTCCTAATCAGCGGCATCCGGCTACGCTTCCTAATGACGCTCCCACTTCAGCGAAAAGCGTAAAAATAACATTTCACAAACGAGTAGAATGTCTTGGTTGTGATGTTACAGCGCGTTTCACCCTGAGACACATGCAGATCTTCGCTCCACCCAGGCGTCGAGCGTTAAGTTCTCCCAGGAATCGACTGCAATGTGCAACGATTGTCACTCTTCCGCAATATAATGGTTTCTTTCGGGACAATCGCGGAGTAATTCATATAACGTGACGTAGTGAACCGGTTACAAATAAAACTGTGATTGTTCACATATTTCAGGGATACACGATATTTTTATTGTAGTGTGAGAGTATTAAACACTCTAAAGTTGTACCACGAAGTATCTAGCTTCCTGTATTATTCTATGATTGCTATGGAACAGTACCTTACGTACTCTTAGAGACGTCGGGCGGAAGTCTTTCGGGAAGCCCCCATCTTGATACCAAGTGCATGTGAATCGCAACAATATATTTAAAGAAATTGAAATGGAAATTTGATCTATTTTATAATAATTTCAGCTATTATTTATTTTAATGTTAGAAAGAAGTTTTAGAGTATATGTGTTCAAATTTACTTATATATTTGCTGACTGCAAAAGTGGAGAACCGGGACGGACCGCCTCCTCCGCCCACTCCCAGGTCCGCTGATGCTATGGAATCGGATAACTGAGCTCGGGAGCGGTAAATAAGATTCACGGATTATGGGTACGCATATTAATGAAAATGATATTTATTTTACTTACAATTTTATTCATTCGGTCACGACATACTCGTAATTTCTTGAACGTCGCATGATTCATAACAAACTTGAACCTGGTTACTATAAGCAGCCTAAATGGGAAACTAATCGACGTATCACGTGGGAAGCAAACCTTGTGTTTCTTAGTCTACACTTAGCTTAGAATGGTACTCTCTTCAGTCTCATTGGAAATACACGAGTACAGTAAAAATCCAGCTATCTGAATTTTCATTTATCCGAATCGACTTTAGAGTGGAAATTTGCAAATATGTTCAATGAAAAAAAATACCCAAGAAAGTAAGAAGAAGATATTTGTATTTATGCTTCCAGTTCAGATTGGATATATGCTAGTACGTTCAATTTCATTAAAAGTAATGCTTTTAAGTATGTTCCCTTTTTTCTTTAATTCCTGTGCAATCACCCGAATTTCGAATTATCTGATTAAGGTCAACACTGAATTGATTTGGATAATTTGGTTTTTACTAAATTTCTGAAGTCTTAATTTTAAATGATTTTATATTTAATACTGTGATTAAAACTGGTGAGTTATTTTGTTATAAATACACGTTCCTACATTATCAGCTTCCGCTTATACGACTAATGCTGTTGGATGTTTAGACAAAACCTTTATAAAAACCAATACGATCATCCGCCAACGAGAACATCTTGTTTCATAGCTGTGCACTAGTTTTGTTTGTACAAAACATATGGTATTTCTATTTGAAAGAGAACTTTACATCCAAATGTAGGTTAACTTTCATATTTTTTTCTTCATTTTCTGTTTTTACTGTTATTAATTTTCATTAGCACACAAGGCAAGTCCCTGTTCTCAAAGGATTGTACTTCTCATTTTCGCATTCTGACTCAATTCTACTCTTTATTCCTATTCTCGAACATCCCTTCTTAAAAAAATAATTATAGCCTTACGACTTATTATAATTATAACAGTATACTTATTATAATTATTATAATTATTATAATTATTATAATTATTATAATTATTATAATTATTATTATAATTATTATTATAATTATAACAGTATACATGTGTGATTAAGAGCTTTATGTTGAAGTCGTTATGAAGCTTGATGTTGTTACGTTTCGGCTTTATGTTCAATTTGTCGTCAGTGGAACAATTTATAACAAATTCTGACAAAAATTATAACAAAAGAACAATTGAACATGATAATAAACTTAAATAAAACGTAAAATATATTTACAGAAAAGCAGAAACTGCACAAACATGTTATAATATTGTATTGTAAATACCAGATAGTTATTCTCTGTCTATGCGTAAATTTTAACTCCCGGGTGTATTTTTATAAATATCATTTCTGATATGCTATGTTCGTAATAATTAATTTCTTTGCCCAATATTAATGTGTTATCCCAATCCATCAAGTGATCATTATTAATGCAATGTGTGATTTAACTGGTTTTAAGTTTCGTTTGTACTCCTGGATTCTAGTTTTTAACCCTCTCTTTGTTTGACCTACTTACCTAGCATTACACTCTTTGCATCTTAAAAAAAAATAATTTGATTATATACTGGACATTAATTGTAGTAGATTATTTTTCTGAATTATTTTTTCCTAACCAATTTTGCATCTACATCATGTACCGCACCTGCTTCATCTACACTCATCTTCCCAGGTTTCTCGTAGCATTTCTTTCCTCTTCCCCCGTTGTTCCGCAGTTTCTACTTCGCCCGCATGCTTTACCTTGTGCATTAAAACCTTCTCTGTGTTCTCCGTCCCATCACAAGGCAGCTCGTGCCAACCGGCCTGTGATCCGCGGTGCAGCTTTTATGGCGAAAGATAACTGAGAGGGGATCCCCCTGAGCGGGCTCTCAACCGGATTTGGTGCACGAGAGACGTCAGACAAACATGTTTTCAAGAAGCGGCAGATTACGTTTCAGCAAGCTGCTTCACATTCCATCCCCTTGTCACTTAGATCCACCTCGGTGCAGATGACCCTTCTGTCTCACTGCGCCTTCGTAAATTGCGAACTGTGACAGACCTCTCGTTATCAGAGAAGATAGACTGAGCTCCCTTCACTAGTGAGCTCTTATAAAAAGGTTGAAAATTATTTAAGCTGCCCTGAAATTATGTACGTACAAAAAAGTATATCTAATAAAACGTAATATTTATGCATGAAAATAATAACTTTGCTTATCTAGATCATAAAGCAATTGTATCAAGAGTAAATTTTGTAAATTGTTTTTTAATTCCTCTAATAACACGATGTAATATGCACAATTAATTATTTATTTATATATCACAGTTACATTATTTTCCTTTAATCCATACCGTACTTTGGCGTTCATTTTCTTCAGCCCTTAATATAGTTCGAAATGTTGGCATATAAATAAAAAGTATTATTTCAACAAACCTCAGCTCAAGGACTTTTTCTGATAGTAATGTTGATACCCAGTTTTAAAATCTTGAATAGTTAAGTATGTTAAAAACAATGAATGGTTTATAATATTAATTGTAATAGTTTCTTTAACAGTATTTCAACTCATTTTGACCTTCTCCATGTGTAATAAATAGTAATGACAATAAAACTACACTTTTTATAAGAATAATCACAATATATTTGTGAATTGTCCATTATAAGGATGTTTAATATATTTAATTATTCTAGACTATTTAATAGAATTTAATTGTCTATAATTGATTTAATTTAATTTGCTGTTTAAAAAAATACAAAATATACAATCTTAATTCCCTATTAAGCAAATTGTGTTACGCATTCCGAATCTTAGTTAACGTAGTTAATCCACGTATTTCCCGTTGCGTATATTTTGCAAACGTTTACTCCCATTTACGTAACGGCATTACCTCCTGGGGTAATTCGGGTCAGAATATTCAAACTTTCAGAATTCAGAAGAGGATAGTTCGGATAATTTGTAAATCTCACCCCCGAAACTCTTGTAAACCTTTATTCAAGGAATTAAATATCTTTACACTTCCCTGCATTTATATATATGAAACGGTCGTGTTTGTTAAGACCGAATTACTGAAGCACCACCCTTGCTTTATACGAAACAGTCTCGTTCACGAACACAATACTCGCAATAGGAATAATATTTATCGCCCTAGAGTGTCAACCACTCTTTCCAAAAAGGACCGCATCATTCGGGAATCGTTCTATATAATTCCCTACCCAAGAATATAAAAGACATTATGAAATTGAATCTGTTCAAATCCGCGGTTAAAAACTACCTCCCGCACCAGTGCTTCTACACTGTAAAATAATGTATTGATTTTAATAAAAGTTAAATTGGTCTTGTACTTTATCACGCCATTGCTGTAGCACTTTTTAAATAACTTATAACAATTTCAAAAATTATTTCCTTGCATTATTGTGTTGTTTCATGGCTCATATTAATTTAGTTTTATGTGTACTCAACTTTGGCACGGTTGTGTACATTAATTCTGTAGCCCCATCCTGACCCGGGTTTTGCTCCGGGTTTTCCTTCGGGTAGAAGCGGATTTCTTATGCAGGTTCTCTAGGCTTTATCTAGGGGCATGTTTATTGTAATAATAAATCGTGAATTTAGTTTTTGTTTTTTTCAATTCGTATGATTTTTAAACACTATACTCAGAATAATCTGTAATTCGATAATAATTTGTACATGTAAATTTTTTGCGTTAAATTTACAAACATATTTACATTGTATTAGTAAATATAACTCGCAGCTAAATTTTTGTCTTATCTAGGAATTTTTGCTTAAATTTTTGAATCCGCCTCTGCTTTAGGACCCTTGATCGGAATTGATCGGTCCCTTGCTTGCTTCCGGAGAGTAAATTAGTTTATTGTTCTTCACGTGGCCATACGCAGTTTGTACTGCTTTTTTGACAATAAATTTATTATTATTATTTACATCTAGCATCGTAACACGGTTATCAGGATTCAACTAGTTGAAGATAAGAAGCATTAAAAATGAACAATAGTTAACTACTAAGTGTATGAAGTTTTCAAATATCGTCTCCTAGAAATAATAATGCTTGGGGTTTTTGACCAACTGCAATGAGTCGACTTTTTCGTAACACAAACACATTTTCCTTGAATACTTATCTTATGTGCTTCGTGTCCTAGGTTTTATAGGCAAAACTATAAACTACAAAACTACGCTTCAAGAAAACAATTGCATTTTAAAAGAGATTAACTTGAACTTGTTCTCCGGTGAACTCATCTGGAGAAATAAAGATGAGATTGATTCTACGATACTATTATTTCGAGGTATTTCAATATATTTTTAATTCCATTTACCTCGAAACTATTATTCACTAAAGATCGTCTTATTTTCAAGGAATCTGTAAAGTGGCAGTATACGTAATCACTCATGAGAAAATAATATATTAACTGGGAAAAATATTTCGGAAATATTGTTCTAAAATTTGACTTTTAACAGGAAGCTGCACAAACTATTCGCTGAGTGAATGGAGCCAGAAGGAACCAGTGGGAAACGCAAAAGGTACAGATAGTACATTGAAGGAGCTCTCTAGCTGACGTTCTTGAGAGGCACGGCATCGCCGAGAGGCAGATCTCCTGTAATGCGTTTGATGCTTTGAGTTCAACGCATAGTTGTTAGAGAACTATGTGCTGCTTAACATTTACTCACTACACTGCTGTTGACTTCACTCTGCAGAGGTGCGGCAATAATGCGGGGAGTGTCTTGTTTGCTCCTTACAATGCCAGTCATATAAAATAGTGGGTTCATTTATTATTATTAGAAAAAAATCCTGGCAGTTTAGTTATTTTTTAAAATATTAACATATAATTTTATCTATTCATTATAAAATATCATCGTGGCTCAGTGGGTAGAGCGCTGAACTGCTGGCTGGCTGGGGTTCAAACCCCGGTGAGGTGGGGATTTTTCATCACACCTCAACATCCAGACTGACTCCCAGGCCTACTCAGCCTGCTGTAAAATGAGTACCAGGGGCTATCCTGGGGTCAAACCGGTCGGAGCGAGATGCTGACCACATCTCCTCCTCCTCCTAGTGCCGAGGTCAAGTAATTGCGGAGCTCTACCCTCCGCGAACCCCTTGGGCACCTTCGGGGTGTGTTGTGGGATAAGTTTGACTTTGACTTTTTGTTTTTGACTTTATAACGTGTATATTCTTATGATGAAACTGTTAAAATATTTATCATTAATTTGTTATTTATCCTGACATAACTAATTAAGTGATCTATTAAATATTTTTGTTATTAATTTATTATTTAATAAAATGTTTCAATAATTATGTATCAGATGAAATATTGACCAGTATGTCTATGAATGTTAATATGTGTTAACGCGTGTCGTAAATAAAATGTTAGTTCAGATTTTCGGAGAAATACTGTGATACATTTTGCTATGTTATTGTTGCGACATAGTTTCAATCATGCTGCATTCATTCATTTTGGTATTTCTATGTTATATCTTATATGGTATATCTGATCATGTAGAATCAAACAATACTGTATTGTAATCGATTTATGACTTCGAAATTCGTATCTTGAGTGATTTCTGAGTTAAATTCCCATGCAAAATAGTTCTTCGGTATAAATGGCATCTGTGTCAGATGAATGAGTAGTAAAATCGTTCCCTAAATGTGCTAAATATTTAATAAGCATAAAAGATTCGCTGAAGTTCTTGAAGGAACAGAGTTGGAAACTTTCACAATAGCTTTCAATAAGACTTTCATGCTCGAATAATTTAAAAACAGAAATTCTGTCAAGAGAATTTTCAAGGTTGATTTCGTCAATAAGTGGCATTTAACTTACATTTCTGAGCTGAGATTGTTTATTTGTCCCTAGCATCCAAATAATGACTGTATTCCTTTTTCTTGTAACGTAACAAAAAAAATGTGAATATTCTAATTTTCAAATCTAATTTCTTGTAAATTTGATAAATAAATAGGAATTTTAAAATAAATAGGAAATTAATTCAGGAAAAAAATTATTGTTTATTTATAGTATTTGTTTACCAGGAACAGTTTTATTTTAACTGTTGTAAACAGTTTTAGTTTAACAGGAAATATTTTCCTAAATGTTTATGGAAAAATAACATTGAATTATTTTATACTAAAATTTATCAAGAAAGTATTAATGAAAGTAAGATTACTATTCTTCGAGAATTATTCAGAGTAAGTATAATATTTATCTATGGGAATTTCTTTATTTATTCATTTATTTTCTTTCTTTTGGTCAAGGTTCTTCCATAACCATGTTATTGCTAAGTCATTTAGAATACAAAATATAATTAATGCAAACAATACTAGCGATATCTGAACAAATATACGGAAATTAACTCGGAAATCGTACATTATTAATCATATAGACGGGTTAAGTTGGGAAACCCACTTCTACGATCTCCTCAATACTCAGAATATAGTAGTTACTACAGCAATTGAAATGGAACTTCAAGTTGCCGAATTAGATAAGAATATAGAGATAGATGAAGTAATGTTCGCGATACAGGAACTAAAAAACAGCAAGGCAGCGGGATACAACTGCCTCCCACCCGAATTTTTTAAAGTATTAAACAACGAAATTGCTCCGGTTCTTTGTGATATCTTTAACTACATGTATACAATGAGCGTATTTCCTGTAATCTGGAACACATCAATTATTTTCCCAATATATAAAAACAAAGGCAACTATACAGGAATTTCACTCATCAGTGTTGTAATAAAATACTGTGTAGTAGGCTGAAAAGATGGGTTGAGAATGATGAAAAACTATCAATTTTTCAAGCAGGATTCAGAACAAATAATAGCACAATAGGCAATATTTTTATTCTTACCTCTCTCGCGGAACAGGTAACAGCCGTTAAAAGAGGAAAACTATATTGCGCTTATGTTGATTTCGAAGAAGCTTTTGACACGGTAAATAGAAATATACTTTGGACTACATTAAGAGAAAAGGGCGTATCGATTAAATTTATCACTATGTTCAAATCGATATGTAGTACTGAGAGTGCATGTGTCCGTCTTTATGATAGCACCATCACAAATATTTTCTCAGTAAATCAAGGGGTCAAGCAGGGTTGTGTACTTTCTCCACTTCTTTTCATATTATTCATAGATGAACTCATTGATAAGCTACTTAATATTAATTCGGATGCTCCCACAATAGGATAAAACTATAGACCAATACCAGGATTATTGTTCGCTGACGATCTAGTTATTCTTTCAAAAACTCAAATAGGATTACAAAATAGTGTACACATGCTTGAAATATTCCAGAGAATTTGGCCAGGTGCCGGTTGAACTTACACTGAAATTCAGTGCAATAAAATAATTGCTATCTATTAGGGCGGGGACAAAAAATGCTATTGTTAGGGAATCGTATCATATTAATGGAAAAGGTAAATGGAGTAGGCAAATTAGAGAAATTATCTGTAAGAGGCAGGCCACACCTGAGAGTAGTGATAGCAAGGTAATTCAAAATAAATTATATGAAGCGTACAGACTAGAAATAGAAATGAACAGGTTAGAGAAAAGGTCACTCATAGTTCAAGCAGTTGCAGCAGGTCACTGAGGACGCACACAATACATAAATTAACTGAAATCGAGGACGTGATCAGGTTATGGGTGGTTAGGGGGATGGAAACAACGAAAATTAAGAAATAATCAAGATTCAATTTGTCCAGTTTGTGATGAGAAGGAAGAAGATTGGATTCACATCCTGTTACATTGTACACAAACAGAAAAATATCGAGAATTTTTGCAAATCGGGGCCTTTATAAACGAAAACAGAAACATTAACTTTGCAATTAATATAATGCGTGACAACAGAATGTCTGTAGTGGAATCTTTGGGGCTCTTTCTAAGCAACCTAAGGGAAAAAAGGGAGAAAGATATGAAGGAGATTATAATGGTTGGGTGAAATGTAACGTGATACTGCCGTTTTTTTATGTTACAGGTTACGAAACTTCTTTCTATGTACAGGTGAAGAAATACTATTTTGTAAATACTTTTTCTTATAGACTCTATTTGTAAATACTAATTTTGTAATAATTCTTATAGACTCTTGATTTATGTCAATACTTTTGTAAATATTGTCTCTTGTAAATATATTTTCCATGTACAGTCTTTGTGTCCTGACCGTTGGTTTTCCATGGTTCCCAAGGGTGCTCAATGAATTAGTCAGTTGCACCTACTTCAGGTTTAAGAAACTATTAAAGTATGACAAAAGTTTATAATATAATAATTAATTTTCTACCCATGCATAACTGAATTTAATATTACGGAAGTAGGAAATAAAAATATCAACCTTTCTATGAAAAATGTAGACGCAACTGAACAATTTATTGAGAGTGAATACCAGGGCATTTAACGCACAGCCCACGGCTTTAAAGGACTTAAGAAGGCAAAGGGGCTGAAGACTCGCCACATGTAATTTAAAATGTAAATATTATAAATAAAATGCCCTATTGAATTGAATTGAAAAGTCATTTTGAGGCCAGCAATTAATTTATATTATTTCCGTCCCCGCTTCGTAATTGCTATTTCCTAGTTCATGAATTTTTAGTTATGTTTTTCAACATGGAATAAAATATTTCTTTTTCGTATTTCTACCACATTATTTAGGTCTTTCTCCCCAGTAAATGTCACATTTCCATTAAGACAGAAGCACATGTCATGTAAATTATTGTTTCCTGACAATGTTTAATCATTATTCATGTAGATTGTCGCGTTTCAGTCGTGGTTGTTACTTGAGAGTTCTAAGATACATCTATATTTGTAGCCGGGGAATATAGAAGTGCCAGCTGCTATTCCAACCGTATCTCTGCGATGGTAAATGATGTGAGGATGATAATGGTTAAGAATTGTATTATAGATGGCAGAGTACGCCTCGAAAAACTACCGAAGACCCTACTTGTCCCTCACGACAAATTCTATATGGACTAATGGAAGATTAAACTACCGAGTGTTTTAACCACTGCATCCATCATAACAATTATGTTTGCTTCCATCGTGATCTGTTAATTATTTAATCCTATTAATTTGTTGATCCTATTATTTTTTTTTTGAATTTTGTGAGTGAAAATCTCCGGGATTCTTCCTCAAGTTTCTTCTTTTATGTAGTTCCATTTTGTACGTTTTAGTTCCAGTGCAGAGGTTATCTCCTCCCACGTCAGCTTTAAAACGCTCTTTCTCCACGATTTGTTAACTTTTACTAACAACTTCCCCTTCAGGCGCTGCCAAGGGCTTCAGAGAATAACCGTATAACTCGTTATGATTATAATAAAACCTCAGAACGGCTGACTGTCTAGAAGCTCCGCGACCTGCGGGAAGAGCAGAGGAATGATGAAGAGAAAGTGAAAGTGATGAAAAGGGGAAGGAGAAGGAATGATGGACAGCGATTGTGACGTTCACTAATCTAATTTCCTTTGCGCTCCCGTTCACACTGTGTGCGCCGTAATTATTCCATCGTTCTCCACCGACCTCGCCTCAGGGAGCGTTAAACAAAGGATCGTTGGAACGAGTGACGATGGTATTCCTCCTCCATTGGGGCAGCGGTTGACGGATGACAGCTCCGTGGTGGTGACGAAGGTGAAGCGGCCTCCGTCAGTTCATGCCACGACGAGGAGTTATCACCCGCAACAGAGCACGTGCTCCAAGCGGATCCAAGAGAAGAGGACCTTCCGATCGGAATTACTGCACTTAACACAGCAGTGGATACGAATTTTATTCTTGTTTCCAGTTTCGTTTTTTTAGCACGAGTTCAGTCCTGAAACCCAGAAATTAAAAGGTCGATCACTTTCTAAAATAGTTATTATTCAAAAATTATGTTCCTGAAGTAAACAATCATTAAAATAATTTAATATTGCAAATTAATTAACGACGAAGATAAAAGGAGAAATATCATTTTTCGTTATTTTTTTTATTTTAGAGAGAAAACTTGTGTTGAATCTTTGTTATGGGACTTTAATGGACATAAATACCGAAACTCCCCGAAAATTAAACACAGCACAGGTTGTTTGATTCCTCTATTCATTTTTTAAATTAATAATATGCTTTGTATACGCTTCAGTTTCGTACTCAAGATCAAACTCTTTCAAGTGCTTCCCCTGATTCCTCTATTAAATTATTCTATTTTTTAACCCAACTCCATATTGAATACAATATTTCTCTCGTGGATCCCTTGTTACAAAAATGGTGTGTTAACCTATAGGGTTCTCGGAGCTACGCAATAGTTGGAGCTACACAAGGAGAAAACAGATATTATTAAATCGACCTCTTTTTAATACAATTATGAATTGTAAGTCACAACGCTTCAGTAGTACACTGCTGCCATTGTCAGGTAAACATGTGTGTTTAATAAATGTTCAAATAAATGTTCGATTTATGTCGGTAAAACAAGTAGAAAACAAATAACCTGACGATGGCAGCAATCTACTGCTGAAACGTTGTTGATTATAATAAATAACTGTCTACAGAAAAAGGTCGATTTAATAATGTCTATTTAATTATGGTTGTAGACGTGAATAATGTCAATACAAGGAGAAAATGTGGGTAATATCACCCTCCGGCCGGCTTCACAGGAAGAATAGGCCCTCTCCTCACTTCGTAGGTAACTGAGTAGACTTGAGAGTTCGTCTGGCCATTGAGACACGAGTAGAAATCCTACGACTTCTCCGGAATTCGATCCTTTACGTATACTTCGCAATGTGTCTCGATCGTTTTATTTGACCGCGCTTCCTCCCACCGCCACACGAGGTTCTTTACATGCACACTGGTCGCTTACATATTCATTCCACCTTCCATTGATCGAATCACCGATTTTCCGTTGTGTACTAAACTTCGTTAAAATCTCGTTTACTTAATCCCATGATATTAAGTGTGCACTGCATATGTTGATTTTTGGAACATTTATTGACAACGAATCTAATGATTCGGACGAAATAAAAGAATATAGAGATTTCTCAGTTTCTCGTTGTCTAGTAGGACCGTACTCTTAATTCTCTAACTTGAGAAAAAAATACTTATTTTATGGAATCAAAAGAATAATAATGTTATACAATATCTGAAATAGTGGTTAGCCATACCGCCAGGTAACACATTAATGATGTTATATTTAATGAAAATGGAAGACGGGGATGGGGATCGAACCCGGGTTGTCCAGATCCACGCATTAAATATAACCTCATTAATAATTTTATTTTTTTGTGCCAATGGATGAATAAAAATTCACCTTTCATTGGTCTCTAAGAGGAAAATGGCCCATGAATATTACCTCTCTTCTATTCAAGTCAAAGTTAAGTTGTCCCACAACAGGCCCCGAAGATACCACGGGGCTCAAGGAGGGAAGAGCTCCGCATTTACTAGGCCCGGCAGTAGGACGAGGAAATGTGTCCAGTATCTCGTTCCGACCGGTTTGACTCCCGGATAGACCCGGTACTCATATTACAGCAGGCTGAATAGGTTTGGGAGTCAGTCTGGATGTTTAGGTGTGATAAAATTCCTCACCCCAACGGTATCGAACCCCGGCCTTCCAATCAGCAGCTCAGCGTTCTACCCACTGAGCAACGCCGATTCCCATCTGTTATTTAGTCAACCTAAATACGCGGAGGCAAAACGACATGATCTTGAATACCCTCTTTGCCTCGTTGACGGAAAAATTACCAACAAATTGATGACATTAATTGTTTGGTCACCCAGGTTATGAATATTTTATGCACACACTTTGTTTGTGTGTGGATTAATTCTCGAATTCGTGTATATGGACTGCATTAAACCGTTTATCTCGATATAATTGCTGTCAATCAGTAGGTATTAACGCATTCATAGAATTTTTTTAAATTAGAATTTTAAACTGAACAGGATCTATTTCGATGTATGTGGGTAATATCTTGGATTACATTTATTCCAGTAATGCACACATATTCATCCGAATCATCAATTAGTTTTCTGAATATTGACCAACATGAAATAAATATTCTCGTCGAGTGATGAAATATACGTCGTTTGAAACTAGATTTACATTATTTGCAATTATGCGTACGCATAATGAAAAAAGAAATCTGCATTTTGTCGTATTCAAAATGGAGGGAGTGATCAAAAACATAATGTCAATGATATTTCTTTAGTCCAGCAAACATTAGAATAATAATAAGTATTACATGAATCAATGTCCATGTATTCGTTGTAGTAAATGCTTTTTATCTGATATGTGTAAAACATTTCGCTGCAAATAATTCATTCTGAGTCACTCTACCAAAACAATTATGAGGGCTGTAGAGATACAATATTATTAAACATTATAATTTACAAAATTTATTTTGTACAAGTATTGTAATGATTTTATATACTAATAATGATACTATTTAGTAAACGTAAAACACAATATATAGTGAATTACATATTTTGCAATAAATTTCAAATTTTGTTCTTTTTTGTTCATAAAAAATAGTATTTTAATTCTTACATGTATTAATACTAATACAATTGCATGTTATGATTTAAAATTTTATTTCTGTTTAGAAAGAAAGAAAGCTTTGTAAAAGAAAGTACACGTTAGAACTATTGGGCTATTATGATAATCGAACACCTCTATGTCATTGTGTTTCAAACTGGTTAAAATTTAAAGTCGTGGAGCTGTCAGTCATCCAGGACTTATTGTCTCATTGGAACACATCCATTTTACTCATGATTAAGTAAAGTAACAAATAAATACACTTCCTGGATTAAAAACAAAAATTGAACTGCATATAAACATGCGGGTGTAATACAATAAGTTACTCTCTGGGGACAAGCTAGTGACCATCTCATCAATTCAATCAAGGACCCAAGAGCAGTTGCGGATTTACTTCATCATTGCAGTTTTTACTCATAAGAGAAATGATATTTATTTGTTCCCAAATTCTTTCTAGAGTTGACTTAAAAATATTCAACAGTAAACAGAAAATTAAGGGAATAAAGAAATGAAATATATTTAACTGTAATCGTGGCATAGAAGTGTTTTAAGAAAAGATCCGTTTGTATCCTTTATTTTAATCTCTGCATGAATACTTAAGTAATAAACCAATTTCTGAAAACTATTAAAATGGAGAAATAATTAAACATGTTATTGATCTGATCCCGGGATATTTCCGATTCTAATACGTTCTTAATGAGAAACTGAATCTCTATCAGTTGACTCCCATAGTTAGTATCCTATCTGGAGCTACATGCACATCCGTTGCTGCTTTATCCGGCGTAGGGAGTTGCTATAGTGACGGTACTTCTGGTGTGTAGGGATTAAGGAGAAGGGAAGACCAAAGGATACATCGTCGAGGGAATGACGCTACGACGAGAGCCAACTTCGTGTCCCATGGAAGAGAGAGAGAGAGAGAGAGCAAGAGAGAGAGAAAGTCTCTCTCCTCATTATGATGCCCGAGTCTTTCGCCTTCTACTGGTGCACAGGGCAAGGTGGAACGTGAAACATATTGAAGAGAGACAAAATATAATTAAGATATGGAAATTAACATGGTGAAATAAACAGTAAAGAACATGTGTGACTCGAAGTGAGCAGCTAGTTTACTTTCATGACCGATGACCAATGGATCTTCCGATATTTTAATTGAAATTTTTACTGAAATTAGAAAGTTTTGTAGGCACATATTCTCGAGAATGGTCTAGATATCAGAAATATTAATGTTACAATTAAAAATGAGAGTAGGAAAGTGCACTAAAAGTGTGATTAACGTTCAGAGAGTAAGGGTGCCCGAGATCTTTGATTACGTACCCTGCTGGTAACATCCGACGCATTTGAGTGGACCCTATACTGTCAATTTCTAGGTATCAAAACCTGCTTTTAGACCAAACATTCATGCTTTTTTTTAAAATGCGTCATATGAAGATCACATAAATCCGTCAGTTTTTTTTCTATTGGATGATGTGTTTTAATATGAATGTCATCCAATTTCAATACCCCATCCCTGAAAATCGAACATATTTTTCGGAGTTTAAACAAAAATTATCCCGTGTTTTACGAACTCTTCCTTCTTTCATCCATAATAACGGGGGTAACTTTTCATATACCAAGACGAAACAGATTAAATACGAGCTTTTTCATATACTTAAAAGAATTAGAAAACTCTCTTTTTACTCCGCTTCACCGGTCACGTCTCTTCAGAGATTCTTCGTAGAAGCAGAGGTCACCTTTTTTTGTCCGTGTCAGATGATGTTCACCAAAGTTCTGGATAGTCCACCGAATGTAAGAATCGTTTCGCAGTGCTCATAAAATTACGGAAAAGAATACTTCATTGGATGATTTTTTTAAATCGGAGACAATGCCGTTTTGCGTTCGTGATTACATTGATTTGTATTAAACCGGATATTATAATTGAGTATTTCTGACGTTCTTCAAATATTACATTCATTATTATGTTGATCCTAAAATTTGTGTGTGTTTTTTTATATTTGATGTTTTTTCCCACAGGTTACTTTCCATGAAATGCTGTATCATACCCAAGAATAATAAAAGTACTACATTGTGTTGTGTAAAAACGAGGTTTAATTAAAAGTTTTTTTGTGAGGCTTTACGGCTCGTTGACATCGAGGTCATTAGAACCCTAAAATTCTGTACAGGTAGGGAAAATGCAGTTACGCACTAGGGAGAGCCAACATGACTCTCTCCCCGCGTGTGGGACTCGCCGAATGACTCAACCATACCCACTAAAAACCCTCCTGAATTACAATATACCAAAACATATCTCCAAACCAAAAATCAAAACATTCAGGACAAAAAGTGAGGAAAATGAAAGATACCGTAGCCCTAATAGCGTCGGGATCATAATGCCAGACTCAACTCGGGGCCCCGTGTTTGCCAAACACGTACTTACTAGATGAAAGTCCCCTGGGGGGTAATTAAAAGTTTTAGTTACTAATCCGTACTTGTACTTTTCAAGAATCGTCGTGTATCTTTCAGTTTCGACCAATATAGAGAAAGGCATGACTTCGCCTTGAAACGTTGTAAAGGGTTGCTGCATGGAGAACAGAAGCTCCTGAGTCCAAACTTTTGGAGTGCGTGAAATTGTGCGTAAGACATAAAGTTCCTCTATTAATCATGTCTTGCTCAAACTTCGAGAATTTAATGTGTTTGGCTTCCTTTAATCTACCCCTTAAAATGGCCAGGATTCTAAGAAAACGTAGGGTTAATCTAAGACCATTGTTAGTTCCGAAATGGTCACTTCAGGTTTGCATATATGGTAAAATCCAGTTAATTCCTATATGTGCGAAAATCAACAATGAAGTACTAAACTATGATTATATACGTTTTATTTGCTTTGTTGTTCATGGCAGAAAGGCCTGAAATGCTTAGCCTGAAATATTGGGCCAGCCTGAAATGCCTGAAATATTAGGACGCGAAATAACCTGAAATTTCGGGTCGACCCGAAATTTATAGTTCCGTCTTCCTCTACCACATGGCAGTGAAAGCGGAGTTCTCTACTTGAAAGCATTTTTCATCGAGAATTAATGTTTCTCACAGGATACGAAATTTGAAAGATCTTTTACTTACTGTTTAATATTTCATGGGTGGATTTTGGCCACCGAAGAACTCGTAGTCCTCGATCGAGAAGGAGGGCGCTATGAGGGCTAGGGTATCTTTAATTTTCCTCTTTCCTCTTCTTTTTTTTAAATGTCTGTAGGAAAGTTTTGAGATATGTTGGAATTTGTGTTTTGAGTTGTAATGCAGGAGGGTTTTTAGTGGGTATGGCTGAGTCTTTCGGCGAGTCCCACACGCGGNAAAAAAAAAAAAAAAAGAGAAGGAACCTGCTCTCCAGCGGCGCGGAGACCGCTACGACAATCACTCAACCAAGGGCGCCGTCAGTTGAATACTTTCTCGTAAGGATATTTTTCGAATAATTTAAGGAATTGATTTCAGCACGCATATGCTTAATAAGAGTTCCCTTACAACTATTGGTTAGAAACATGTTGATTAGTCTTTAGATTTTATCACAAGTAGCGATTTTGTTCAGTTTTGGGAGGTGAAGAAATTTTAAATCCGCCACTGGTTTAAGCCACTAGATGGGAAATGCGTGTCGAGTAAATTTCATTATGCTCGTACGCATTTTGTAACAGCATTTTCAACATTGTTTTTTTTTATTTGTGTGACAGTCTCTTATTCTATGTGTGGTAATATAAATTCTGTGACTGCTTGTTATGAGAATAAATTATTTATTTGTAAATTATTTCTGAAATGGGTAATCGCTAAAGACTGTTGCGACAATATAAATTTTCCTGGACACTCAAACCATTCAGTACGCCACTATTCCAGTTGATTTCTGTGTAAGTTTTGGACTTCACGAGTTGAGTGTCTTATCTCATTAAAATTACAAAGAGGAATATTACAAAGGCACGAGTACGAGTTTTCAACTAGTATCAGAAAGGGTACAAAAACATAAAATAAAGAAACCTGGGAATTAGAAAAAATGTAATTGGTAACGTAAAGTAGAAACCAGCAAGTAATGGTGATAATCATATCTTCATACCTCATCATCGATGAAATCATATCTTCATTATCATACGTCATTTCTAAAATCATGAATACAGAGATAATTAAAGTGCGAATCTTTTTCAAGAGATTTGAATAAAGTTCGAGTGAAACGAAATCTTGTGGATTAAGTAGTACGGAGTAGCAAATGAGCTCATTCATATTTTCTTAATGACATTTAGTTCCTGTGCACATCTAAATCTTGTTCAACATGTCAGTGGATTAACACGTTCCCCTTCTCTTCCACCTCTCTCCCCAATCGCTAGGTCTATATAGTAAATACTTGTACGAAAATATTTCAATACTTTTTCAAACATACACACCTATTTGACTTATCATACTTAGTGCGTCGTATACAAGATACTTTATGAAAAAAGAGAATATTTATAAGAGTCAAAAAAGACATGTTTCCGGGTTTAACTTATCATTTTATTTTATTTTGAATTGGAAAAAATGTTTGGTATATAATTGGAGGATCCTTTAAGAAACCCATTGCTTGGGGTTTAGGGCACATGCCCCCACGCACCCCTCCCGTCACTTCGATACTGAACGTTGATTTTCGGACAGACCTGAAATTTCATTATTTTTTGCGGCCTAATATTTCAGGCCGGCCCAATATTTCAGGTCCCGAAAAAACCTTAAATTTCGGAACATGCATTTCTGACCCTTCTGCTGTTCTTGCTTGATAGTATTTAGCTATTTTTAACTACAGTTAAAATAGTTGTTAAAAACTGCAATCAATGCTTTTTCTAACATTTAATTATTCAATTTACCAATCTTTTTATACTCTTAGGAAATTTCCTAATTCGACCAGTGTCTTCTTGTTGATCGTAGGCAGACTTCGTTTTTATCATTATTACATAGATTAAACAAAAAATTTTAATTATACTATTTTTTTAAGAAAAAACTTAATTTGCTTGATATCTTAATCGCACATCTATTTAATTACATTTTCTTGTTAATATTTATTTCATTGGGTATCGCACTCCTGATATAAATTATAAATAACAAACAATATAATTTACATATTTTTCTGGCCAACCTCAAGAGAGGTTCTTGCATTTTGGGCCAGACCAAAGTATTTCGGACCGGCCTAAATTTATTTCGGGCCAAGACCATTAATAAAGGGGTTGGACCAAAAATATTTCAGGCAGAGACCAATAATAAAAAGCTCGGCGTAAAAATTATTGCAGGCCCTTCTGCCATGGGTGTCCTATTGTACAAGTAAAATGTGGTATATGCATAAAATAAAAATACAGCAGGCTACATTTCACACACTGGATTCCTGCTCTCTCTCTCTGCCAAACAATAAATAAGGAAGAATTAATGATGGTACTCATAAAAAATATATGTCGAAATGTTGAAGTATGAATATATGGTTGGAAATAAAAAATTCTTCATTATCAAGTTATTATTCATTATTTACAAGTTTTCTTCATAACATGCATAAATATTTAATGTAACGTAATAGAAATTGATTTTCATCAGAGCATAGATCAATTTCAATACATCCAATAAATACGATACTTCGCAACTTATTCCATCATCACACGGCATCTTCTTCTGTTTCACACGAGTGTAAATTCTTTGCATTTTGTCATGTCTGCACACATTAGATGGTCACAGCTTAGACGTGAGCTACAGGCGACGCGTTCTGTTCTTCGGAACTGTACTTGTGGCATATTCAGGCAAAGGTGAATTTTACTCCCGTGGCAACGCTGCAAAGCAGGTTTTGAAATAATATTATTATATTTCTTTTGAGCGCCACAAGAATGGGTACTCACCACTGCGCATGCGTACCAAAACTCATATTAACTGTGAGGGCTATGCAAGCAGATATACGAGTTCCATTTTTATCTGTACATCTGAAGAAATGAATTTTTATGTTTGAAATAGTACAGTATTCCCAGTTGTGCATTAATTGAAGTGAATGGAATGAATTCACTCGTATATTATAGAGCGTGGACTTCATCACCCTTCCACAACCTGTGATCATGTTTAGGAAAGGGAAGGTAAGAGATTAATTAATCCTTCCCTTCCACATTCCGAGAACTGATTGAACTGCTTTATCAGTTACAGCGCGATCTCGCCTAATCATACGACAAGGTTTAGCATGAGAGTACGGAGTGAGTAATTACGATACATGGGAGGAATTCGATTTCACATACGTGAGGGCAAGTGCTTAAGAAACGTGGTAAACTTTCATTGAAATTACGAGTTCGGGTAGTTTCATTTGTACAGTGTTACAAAAACATCGCCTGGTTTTTTAAATATAGTTTCATTTATTTTAGAATGAGCAATAAAGAACGTTGCAAAAATGCAGTTTTCATTCTCAAGTTAAAGTTAATTATTAGGGGGTAGTCTGTAAGGAGGATGATGCCAGTTTTTATTTAATAAGACATCAATGTTTCGTTTTGCATTTGTTACCATTTCTTTTGGGAGATCAGTAATGTATTCTTAAATAGTAACTTTAAGTTCGTATACCGCGCGAGGATTTCAAGTGAACGAATATTTCTCGTATTTCACTCAAGAAAACGTAACTAGAATATTTGGTAAACATGGAAATCTCTGAAACATGAGTTGCCGTACGGAAAACGCAAAAGCTCTTGTTGCATCTCCATCTTCTTGGAACAATTTGGAATTCCCAGACTTTGTGGGTACTAAAATTGACGTAACATGTCCACATACGCTCAATAATCATAGTTACTGTTATAACGCCCATACCCCCTAAATTGTATACTTCATACTCTATACTTCACAAATAGTATGGTTTCACTGTTCCTAATACCCTAGCCATTTCTTCTAGTTAGAAAAAAGGTAAAAATCACTTGGTGCTAAATCAGGACTACGAGGAGAGTGTTCAAACAACTTCTACACGAAACTCTTTTGTTACCGTTGAGTGCATACGACAGTATGCGTCTCAGCGTTATCGTGAAATAAAACGAGTTCAAAACTCAACAAGTCAGATATTTTGTATTAAATGACTCTTTGTGAGTTTCTAGGACGAGATTAACAATGATTGAGAAGATAAGGAGTTAATGAATAGTGCCAATGTATATGTCTAAGCCTCTGGGTCAAAAACATGGCAAATAAGTAATATTTCGTGATTAATTTTAATTGGGTTGGTGTTGAAACACGTTGTACAAGTAACGTTGGTTGTCTCACGACAAAACAGATAAGTGCGTCGAAATACCACAATCGCAAATTATGAGGATTCATATACGGAGTATCGTCTAACAGGAGGGAAATGAGTTTCTTTCTTTGTGTTGTTGATCATGAAGTGTTATATACGGGTACAATCGAACTTGTATTCTGATCTCAGAAAGAAAAGTCAATAAATTATACAGAAAATCCCTAATGAAAATGAAGTGTGCAATATTATGACGAAGTAACAAAGTTTGTCGAAGTGTATTAGAAATGTGCCTGGAGTCCACAAACTAGGAGAACAACCTTGAACAGAGTTTTCTTCAAATGCAAAACTAAACACCTACAGATGTCTGGGTGTGCCGCGAATGATCCCTCAATGCTGCCGAAGTATTCCTGGGACAGACCTGCGTGAGCGGGTGTTCCCGAGTATAAAGAATGTTCGGGAATTGACGTTCCCAAAGCCCTCTTTATGCTCGCGGTACACCCTTTACCACAAATCTGCCTCAGGAACACTCAGGGAACCCGTATTGCGAGATCACTCGGTTTATTTACAGGCATTTGAAGAACACTTCTTGAGGAACATTTTAATTTCTTCAAGGAAATTGTCTCCCCTGTTTTGTTATGAAATCATCATAGAACGAAATATTAAAACCATGTCTTTAGTTAAAAAGGGCTCTTCACTTAGTTAAAACGAAGCATGAACTCGAAGAGATAATCAACAGCATAAGCAAATTCGAGCTACTGCCTTGAATTGAACTAGCCACTTCGCTTGCTGTACGTCAACATCTGGAGGTCTCCTAGGATGCATTCGAAACCTATAATTGTTTGCTTAATACTGGTTAATTATCTTACTCAACTTGCTCACCGATTACTGAGTTGGTTATCTCTTGCTAGGCAAAGAGAAAGCTGCCACCAATTCCTGTATCCATCGGAAGTGTGGTTGCCGTGGACGCCGTGTTTGCATAGATAACAATGTTTGGAAAAGAACGTCCGTGAAAAAATGAATAGAAAATGGAAAGAAAACTGAAGGTCTGGTGTACTTGGCGAGGAAATTTCTTTAAATTCCTCTTGTAGCGAATTATCTCGTCACAAGGATGCATTTGATATGAGGGAATAATTTTGTTTTTTCCAGAAATTATACATTGTTGGTTTGAAAAAGTCTAAAACAACATTTTCCCCTTCTTTTTCCAGTACGTTTTAGACAAATTATTCAACGATTTATTTCCTGGTTGATTATTAATAGAAAAAATGAATTTTCACAAAATGAAAATCATTTATTCGCTATGTTACGCCTAGTGATGTAATCTATCAGATTCCTGGGAACTAATTTCTAGACGAAGAATCGCGATCCAGCTGTGAAAATAACACAAACATATGTGTTCTGTTTGTTGAACCGTAAACATTGATGGGCTCTAATGACCTCTGATGTTGACGAGCCCTAAAGCCCCAAGGAAAAAAAAAAAAAAAAAACCGTAAACATTGAAACTAGTCATGCCGAACGTGGAACACAGTAAAGATATGCATCATAAATGTTGCGTAGCTTCTTGTAATATTAACTCGACGAATTTCTACATTACAATTTATTTCATGTCAATGGTCGAAACGGTGCAACATAACCAAAACACTTTCACCGAAACACTTGAGCTATGCACTTTAAACAAAATAATTTTAGTACAATTACTGGAGTCCTTAAAGGTAACCTTATAGCGGGCAGGGTCATAAATACATAAGGATATGACCACGGCGGCTATTTTGATGCTTAAGTTTAGGCAACAGAGAGGTAATAAGCGATGAACTATGGCCTATACAGGAAAATTGTAGTATATTCTTCCTCACCACTAGTATGACCTGTATGAAGCTATTATTGAACAGATTCTCTAAGTGGAGAATCTTTTCTCACATTTCGTGTTCCACGGAACCATGAAGCAAGAAAGTGTTAGTATGCATATGATTGAATGTTTGCTGTTTATTGAAACAATAACGATAACTTCGCTCTTCTTAAATAGACAGAAGACACGTCACCAACACATACAAAACCAATGTTGTTCAAGGTATAGACTTTAAAATAATGTAGAAAATGTTAATCTTCTAAGCTTAAAAACTTAAGTTACGCGCTCGCCATGGCACAGCGTGGTGTATGTGAGAGTCAACGCCTTTCTCTCACAGACTAACTTGTATTTTAAGTTTCTTAAGTTTGAAGAGAGTTTGTGAGAATTTAAACAACATTGGTTTAATAGATTGTGTTGGTGACGTTTTAATAGAAGAAACTTGTTTGCTTAAGAAGGTCGTATTTTGTCCATTCTATTTCTGTACTGAATTGAGCACAAACGTGTTAATTTTCTCAAAGAAAGCCCTACTTTTAAAGACATTTAATAACATTTTAAGCGACAAAATTTGGCTTATTTTTTTGAATGCGAAGGCTATTACCACCCTCTCAACGGCCTGCCGTATGGTGGTCGGCAGGCGTCAGCACCGGGGTCTATCCCGCGTCCGACTGCGTTTCGTCGGATGCGCGTTCACCCGGGTGATGGTGCCTGCGGCGTGTCGTCTCGGATTAGAGCGCGTCAGTGCGGTCGCCCCGAGGTCTCCTCCGACCTACATTCACCGCTCGATTGCACGTTCCCTGGATTCATCGCTTGCCATACCACGGATTACTCCCCGCACAAAATCACATTTTTTAATCATCGAAATTTACGGTTCTTTATTCGTTTCATGATCGTTTGCGCTACGTTGAATGGTACGATCAATTCACTAGGTGTGAAAACCCGTATATTTGTAGGTTTCTGGTATTAATTTGTATAATAGTTAATTTCCCAAAAATTAAAAAAAATGCTTCTTGATATTAATACACCGCTTTTTCTCTTTTCTGTTACCCCCACAAAGTGCAAAAGTCAACACTACCCTCATGTCATATTTCAATGGCTAAAAGTAAAAATATTATAACACACAAAATATTGATCTACACGTTAAAAAGGATTTGCTATTTAAAATAAAAAATGCTGTTCTTTAACTGTAATTTACACGCCTGCATTTGCTTCTCTCTCAACTACTTGCCCGAGATTTTGCAAGAAATAACTTGTATTTATTTCTTAAGTTTAATAAGATGAGTTTAGTGAATAGATGTGTGATGGTGTCCTCATTGGAATTTTTTATTTTTCTCCTTGCAAGGCTACGCTTCACAAATCATTCTTTCATGCAATGGAATACTGTAATAGGTTTTCAGCTTCATACTATTCTGGGAAATTGTGAAATTTGAGAGTTTTGTTAGTTCTATTCTTCTTTGTATATATTCTGTATTATATCATCCAGAAATGTTAATAAATTCATATCTTTGTATTGTACTGTCGTCTTAATTTATACATAATGAATCATTCTTGGTGTGACATAAAACTAATCTTTACAATACATAGATAAAAAAATTATTACACTGCTGCCTTGTATGTTTACGTTGCAACTATTTTGTAAATTCACTCCGTGTTAGACAACATCTGACCAATTGAGCTTCCACATGTAAGCCTCTAAGTCTGCGTGAACACACACTTTCTGAAATCCAACCCTCCCGGGAAGTGACCCTGACTTCGTGCGTCTAACTTTCGTGCAGACTTCNCCCCCCGCCCTTCCTCAGCACCCCTCTTACTAAATCGTCCTCACCCTACCGTGCACCAGTGAAACACCGGACTCTCCATTAATAGATCTGCCACCGATCGATAGGAACACCTCGAATGCGTCGCGCACGAAATTATGATTTAAAGCAGAGAGGAAAAAAGTATTTTTTAGCACGTCGAAATATTGTTCGTGTACTTGTGCTACCCTGAAATTGTTGTATTATTTTCGTAAAATCACGTTTTTATTTTCCATTAACTGATATGTGTGGAGGACATTTTTATTTTAGAGGTGCTTATAAAAAACGTATCCTTCTGTGAC
The DNA here is from genome assembly GCA_002313205.1 of Laupala kohalensis. Lineage (NCBI taxonomy): Eukaryota > Metazoa > Arthropoda > Insecta > Orthoptera > Trigonidiidae > Laupala > Laupala kohalensis. Next base: position 737,323 of record NNCF01128175.1, on the reverse strand, counting down.
TCTTAGAGGGAGAATTAAAGCTGTTGCATATATTTGTGCCTTTAAATTTTTAATTTAGTGAACAAATATTAACAGCGACTGTTTTATTGTTGAATGTGAATACTTTGTTATATTCGTGATAATATGTTCTAATACAGCACTACATACTTGTATTATATTATTCACAGTCAAGCTAAAATATCAAAATTCCAACCTTTAACAATAAAAAGGCTGTTTGCTTTGATATTAGAAGTACTTTCAGCTTAAGTAAAGCATATGGTTTTCTTTTTAATTATCGCACAGAGAGAAGGTAAATATAAACCTTAATAAGATAATGATTACCATTTAGGAGATATATCCATAAAATTGGAGCTAATAATCTAATATCATTTTGATTTCGTCTTTGCTATGTTTTGAATATATCTGTATAAACGAAACGTTATTATATTGTATTGTTATTTCTTCTCTTGAAGTGAAATAATTGGAAATGTTTGTGTAGTATACCCACTAGTTAACGAAATTTCACGGGATCCACGAACAGTTACGTTAAAAACAGGTTTTATAACATGCTGGGAATATTGGGTAAATGAATGCATTCAAAAGTTTCTAATCGATAACCTTTCTATTATAATAACAATTTTTTAAAACAATTGATAACATAATTAAACGATAACTATTTGAGTGGATGAACGATATTAGGGGAATATTTTCCAGTGAATTTAAAATAATTTTCTCGTGTTAGATAGCTACAATACGCACCAGGAAAACCATGTAGCATTTCTTTACTGTAATGAAAAAATTGGAAGAATTTTCCTTTGGAGGTCGTTTCTGTTACATTAGGTTTTCATTGCAGTATGTTGTACTACGTGTATTATTTTTACTGGACGTGAGAAACATACCATTTCATGGGTTTTCTATTCAAGGAGTGAATTGGTATCTTACGAATAGAAATGCAAGAATTATTTACCTCCATTATTATCTAAAGTAATAGAATACTTAAAACAACGTTTCAGCGAGAATTTTCGTCTTGATGGCATGTGTTTACACAATTAAGGTAGTTTCCTAGCAAGATATTTACAATTTAATTCATGATATGCTACATAGTTAAAAACATATATATATATGAAGCCACCCGATAAAGGTCAACATTCTGGCTGAAACTTCGTGATGTATATAATTGTCTATAAAAGTTCGATAAATTTAAAACTACGTATAAGCGCATACTTGTTTAACGTCGCAATACTAAGCAACAAAGAAAGCTTGGAGAGCGCTGAACTTCGTGAGACTCGTACTTAGAAAAGGGAACTCGAAATCTAAAAGCTTGGCGTACACTTCATCAACCCGGTCTATACGCTAGAGGAGTACTGTGCCGCTTGCTGGGATCCGTATAGGGAGGGTAAGATCAGTGAATTAAATCGGATACAAAGAAAGGTCGCGAATTTTGTTACGGACAACACACGTAATATTAATTTAGAGTGGGGCACACTTTCCAATCGAAGCAAGTTCGCTCGTCTTTGTGCTTTCTTTAAAGACTACATGGGAGAGCCTGCTAGGGATGTTGATATCGAAAAAAAATGTTCATATATCTCGATAATTTAAAAATATATTATATAATATATTTATATATAATACAATTTAATTTATATATATTAAATTGTAATAATGTTCCAAGCATTTTATTCCGTTTGTGTGTATTTTATAGATATTTGGGCGAAGATTTGTTTTTTAATTTCTTATTATCGAATTATGTATATTCTTATTATGTCTTCTTTTCCATCTGCCACCGAGCATTGCTCATTTGCAGATTAATAAATAGGAGGTCCGTAGTGACATTGATCTTTTCTCATCCTCGTTCCTTCCAAACGAAAGACGCATCCAGCGTCACTTCACTTCCCCCTAGAAACTTTTTCTTTTCACATCCGGTTTCTTCCGGGAAGGGTTATTGCTCAACAAATACCCGCCATCCTCCAAAAGGCATGGAAGCGCCAGAAAATTTTATTTTTCTCCGAACGAAAACTGATATTCTTGTGGGGAAGAGAAGATAAAAATACACTCATTATTTTAGGAAGCGTTCAGGTTGTGGAAGAAGGGTTTTTGAGAACGGAAAGGCAAAACGAACTCCGGTTTTCGTTATTTACTTCCGCTACGTTATCTGTGGAAAGAAATTGAATTATTGGGGAAAGCGGTTCGGTCTGTCGGTTTTGCAGGTAAACCAATTAAAATGTTGGGTTTGTGGAAAGTAAAATTTGTTAAAGGTCACATTCGTTAAAATATACAATTCTGCGGGACTGAATCTTTTTATGTCTTTGAATAATGTATGTTGATTCAAATATTCTGTCAAAACTGAAAATCATGAAACAATTTCACCCAAGTAAAGTGTTATTTGGAACAATTATTTATCGATGTAGAACAGAAGCCGTGAACCAATCAAGAAATAAAGTAGACCACCGTATTCTAAAATACAAACGAATTTTCTCCTTGGTTAATTGTCTAAATGTTAAATATTTTGATTGATTTTAAACCAGTTTTCTATCAATTCAATGTTTTTTGGAATTTGATTGGTGTGTATAAATCTAATGTTAAGGAAATATTATGAACAAATACTCTAAATACCAAGAACCTCTGGACGTGGATAAACAACGAAAAATACTAAAAATATCACGAAAACTTGAAAGTAATGATGTTGATAAACGATCATTATGTACGTTAACACATGCAGAAAACAATTTTATTTATTCAAAATTTTGCACTAACAGTACAGCAGGATTAAATCTATCGCTTATTATACTGAATCATGTATAAAATATTAATATTAGCATAAAATACGGGGTAAGACTATGATGTATACGAATGACGTTTTTCTTTCGAACATAAAAACGAGGGGTATCTTTAATAGTTACAGTGAGAAAGCAATGCTCGTTGCACCAAAGAGTGCGATACAATTTTATATAAAAAGTAATGTTTGCAAAAATATTTTTGAAATAATAGAAATATTACAATTTTTTGTAGTTAAAGAATCAATCCGTGATTTCCCCGGCACTTATCAACTAAGGTAGTACTAGTGTAGGTAGAATTAAATCACCTGAAATCGGCAAAAATAAACAAACATGTTTTTAATGTGATATCAACTTTAAAAACGTACCTCACCAACCCCTTAAATAAGATGCTTGAAATTATAATTCATGGTATAACGCATTGCACCTTACGGAGGAAAAACTATTTTATTTTTTTAAACCAACTTTGAAATCACGAAAGTGATAAAAGGTTACTTTGATATAAGGTAAATTTTCCGTAGTATTTATTACATTACATTTATTTATAGGTCATCAGACGTTTGTGGTAGTTATTTAACTTTTTCTGAGGTGAGATGCATAAATCACGAAACCGTTGCGCTGTGACGTCATGTTTCCATGTGATCATATTTCTAAGTATTGTTCGTACTGTACTATTAACTATAGATACAAATTAAATCTATATATTTTCTTTCATCATTATTCATATTGTTGTGTTTTAAAATAATTATAATAAAAACACAGGAAACAATTATACATCTCAGTGATTCGACTATCTTGGTGTGCGGGTCCACCTTAATCATTATAACACAGTCTCTAACTGTCGTCATGATTATATCCACCTGGGTAACGCGTTGGTGATCCACAGGTTTCGTACTTAATCACACGACGACCGAAGGCTGGCGCTGGGTCTGCGTGTAGTCTGGCGGTTGAGCCAAGCTCGCTGAGCCTTTGGGAAGTTGTCGGCTAATCCCTGGGCTTGTGAGGGTCGCTGCAGGTCTCACGGGACCTGGCCCTTCTGCCTCTACCGTTCACGAACACTCCTGCCGCAAAAAGCAACTTGGCATTGTTGGAGAAACCAGACCGCCATATGTTCGTCGGAAATTAAGTTTTTGATGTGGAATGCCTTTCTCACGAGCGATAATTGGAATGTCATTCCGCATTTCAGCACTTTGCGTGTTTAAAGGAGTTAACGCTGCGTAATTTTATTTGAATATTACCTGAAACATGAAATTACACATAAACTCGAACGAATAGACGAATTTGTTTTACATTACGATCTTATATTGTTAAAATTGGCATATTTAGTGAGTGTACTATATAACAAGCACATGTGGTGCATATACTATAATAAGTTTATGTAATTATAGTAACAACACAACGTAATATGCACAATATATTCTTATTAAATCATATTCGTATTTTTTCTCTCCAAACTGTACTATGCTGTTCATATTCGTCAGCTATGATGAAAAACTAATGTAGTTCGAAACGTTGGCACATACATAAATAGTATTATTTCAACAGATTTCACCTCAAGAACCTAATCCTGATATTCGTATTTTGAAGGTCAAGAAAAAAAACTATCATGTCTGATTCAAATTTAGGCCATGACATTCAGAGCATAAAATACCTGTGTTAAAATGTGGCTGTGGTAAGTGAGAAACAAGTGCGCCTCAAGTGGTGTTCTTTCTGGGGCTGTCCTTAAAGATCCACGAACCCCGCCGTAGAGGGTGCAAAGTATTTCCACAACTCTAATATCTCCACTTGTCGAGTGACTCGACACTTCATGTTTTGTCATATGTCACACACAGCCCTAAAGTCACAACCTGACCAATTACTCTATTTACGAACTCTCCCCTTCCTATACCTATTCGACTGCTGTACTGCTTCCATGAAGTCTAGGACAATGGGAACGATATGGTGAAAAATCTGATACAGAGAAAGTTTATCAAAATTTAGTACAATAACACATTTTTCAGACAAATAATGCACATGGTTCGCAAATCTAAAATTATTCTTAGTTCACTCGATTATGTGGAGTAAGTAATTTCGCGTATTTGCCTTGATACATTAACAAATACAAACGAATGGATCTCATGGTACCAATCCATTATTATCTTATATTAACTTGAATTATTGGATCAGTAGTTCATTATTTCCGTAACGGATAGCACCTTGTGCTCTCATTGGAAAGCCGAGAGTAGCCCATTCAATATTTCAATGGAAATTTGAATGATCAACAATTCCAGACATACAAAGCACGTCCAGAAAATAAGTGTACTCGATTTTTTAAATAATTTATTTTAAAAAATTTACAAGGTTTTGTTGTTCAAGTTGTTGGCTATTTTTCTATGTAGTTGCCTTCTCGTTCTATACAGTTAGTGATCCATGGCACAAGCTTTTCGATGCCCTACTCACAGAATTCTCCCGCAATCTCCGTCTTCCAGTTCAAGACTTGTTTCACTTCCTCGTCGGTTGAAATTTTTTTTCAGGGAGGTGAAAAGATGAAAGTCTGAAGGTGCCAAGTCAGGGGAGTATGCAGGGTGGTTCAAAATGTCCCAACAAAATTAGTCCAAAAGTGGCCGTGTGCGGACAGGCGTTGTCATGCAACAAGAACACTCATTTCATCAACATTCCCCTCCGTTTGTTTTTAAAGTTTGTTTTTGCTCTCTTGAGTTTTTTTTAGGGTCTCACAGTATCGTGCTGCGTTAATCGTCTCCCCTTGAGGCAGAGATTCGATCTAAAAATGGTTGCCATGATTTTTTTTTGTCCGAAATTGTGGTTTTGAATTTTTTTGGCAGATGGGGAACCTGTGTGACGGCATTGCGATGACTGTCTTTTTGTATCAGGTGTCTAATGAGCTACCCAGGTTTTATCTCCAGTCACAATTGAGCTAAGAAAGTCCTCACCTTCCAATTAAAATCACTCAAAGAACTCGCGAGCACTAGCGACCCGATTCACTTTGTGCTGTTCTGTCAGTAGTTCTGGGGTCCATCTTGGGCACAATTTTCGGAATCCCAGCGTTTTTGTACTTGTCTCTTGATCTGGAAAGTTGTGGAAACATCGCGGGAATTTCATCCACTGTCAATCGACGGTCTTCACGAACAATTTCCTCAATTTTTTGCTTCAACTCATCGGTCAAAATGGAAGGTCTTCGTCATGAGCTTTCGTTCTGCTTTCATTAAACTCTCGACACCAGTTAAACACGTTTCATAACACCTTCGCCGTAAACAGTTTTGATCCGTGAAAAAATTTCAGTCGGAGTTTTTCCTTCCGCAAGAACAAACCGAATAACAGCGCGCACCTCGCACTTGGCGGGATTTGTTATCGGCTTATTTTACTCAAACGCACGTTACAAGGCGAGCATTCGTACTGCCGAAGTCTAACGGTACTATTTATGTTCAGAAGAACCTCCATACGACTCAGTGTTGCCGAGCTTGAAAAAAAAAATCTCAGTCCGATAGCGTAACAGTACTTTTTACTTTCTGGGCGTGCCTCGTATACAATGCATTATCTACAGTCTACAATTATTTTCTGAGTTCAGTGGAATAACCTAAACTATTTTTGCTACGACGTTTTACCGTACTATGTATCTCAGTACAATAAGAAACACAAATACGTCGATCCCTTGAGACTAATTCGTTACGTACTCACATTAGCTCCAATTATTTAACCAACTCTTCTTCATTATATCCGTAACAGAAAACAGCTCCCTACATCATATTGGCAAGTCGAGTGTAACCCATTCCGCATTTTAATGAAAATGAACTGAGTCCTCCTTCATGGGTTACCACATGGATCGTCCTTGACCTCTCCCTACCACGATCCTCCTTCTGCACAGCATCTGTACACTACCCCTTCCCCCTCCGCCGCACAATCTCCCACTTCATCCTGATTCTCCACTTATCTGCTTGGTTGCTCCATGGCGCAACTCCGCATTAAATCGTCAAACTTGCTGCATGTTGTTTGGGGAAGGGGTAAGGGGGGGGGCGAGCAGGGATCGCTTCATAATTCGGAGTATCAACTTCTTGGACCAGACTGCAACGAAATGGGAAGTTATTGCCTCCCGCGGAACTGTTTGGTGGTGGCTGCCTTCTGTTGATACTTGAAGTAAACACCCGCCGGGTTGTCCCAAAGAAGTGTTTAGTACTACATCTTAATCTTGTTCTTCGCGATTTATCTTTCGAGTAAATACGAAGTTGAAAATGGTGGAAGTGGAGCTAATTTAGAAGTATTGTTGATGTAATCGGATCATACTTCAGTGTGTTCCACTTTTCAGTTCCCATATTCCTCGGGGAGGGGAAGATAACCTTCAAAAATATTTTTGGGTGTGATGTTCTATCTCAACTCTGCTTGGTTTTCTTATCCTGCTGATTACTCCAGTTCAACTATCTTATTGCGTGACCTCATTTTCGGATTAAAATACTGTGAAATGTACGGTTTAATAAGTTATTAAACGAGTCTTTTTACTACAGTCGTTAGAATACATAGAAATATGTCAATAGTTTTGCATGTTATGTAGAACATTTCACAAAAATACTAAATTTTTGTATCTTTATGAGAATAGAAATGAAAATAAAAAGTTTACGAATTAATTTGAATTATTAAGTGAAATATTTACTACGTTATCCTTTTACCATTAAGTCTGCGCAGGAGGGTTTTCTGGTGAAAGAACAGAGGATTATTTATCCTTTAGTTCTGCTTTAACCTTCAATTCGAGGCGGAAAAAAACGTTCAATATTAGTGGAACACGGATTAGAGAAGTGATTGAGTATATTCAGATAAATTTATCTTTTGTGCCATTTTTAATTATGCGGTGAAAATAGTTTTCTTGAAACAACGAAATTAATTTACCCGATTACTTTGTCTCCCGTAGCGTGTTAAAGTGTAATCTGTTTCTAGTTGTATTTGATATGCTCTTTTTTATTTTTTTTCCGTCCTGGGGAAACTTCGTTTAATCTCAAACTGTGCTCTTTCTCTGAAGTGTTTAACATTGACCTCATTTCAGATGGTTTCGTGATCTCACTTAATGTTTTCATCAATTCCTTCAATTTCTGCCGAATGTTCAGTTGAAACAAAAATTAAAGAAACAAAAACAAATTATTGGTTTCACAACTGAACACGCAAATGTTACATTAAGATAGGTAATCTACTAAATTCTTATGAAATATGTATGAATCTGTGTTAACTAAAGCAAATCACATTCACTTAAAATTCCATTTCTAACCAGTTCTTTGAGTCATTAGTGTGATGTTGTGAAATTTGTTCCTGCTCTGCATCCATAATATTCTCAAACATGAACCATAAAACTTCGTTTTAATTTCAAGTCAAATATTTTATCATGTTTTATTGAGAAAAGTGTTAATAATTGCAACGTCATGAGAAATATATTAGGTTTCAACGACGTAGTAGTCTTAATTCAAATTTCGCTGTTTGATGTTCTGTGCAAAGTACGTTCTTGGTACTTAAGGTAGTACTTCACATAAGATCTTGCCAAAAGTTAATGGACTTCATGTAGTTCATGAACTTCACTATTACGGCATATTGTAGCTAGATTACTCACTCATATAGTAAAATTTGTTTCAAAATAGCTTGAGAAGTATGTTTAAACATTTTAATTAGTGTGTATCGTCGTAAATGATAAAAATTAATACGAAATTTTAAACTTTTTATGTGACCGTATCTGGATTGTAAAAGAATATTGTTTTAAATTTAAACTACGCCATAAGATATCAAACTATGATAATAATACTTATTTAAAACTTATTAGACCACTTGAGATATGTCACATGTACTAGACCATGAATTTCAGTAAAATACGAACTAAAATAATTCGTGTTATTTGATTGGCGGCAACGTTGTATTTTACATTTTAAAGTTGGTGGCATTGTAAATAATAGCTGAGCTTGTTACTTGCAAAAAAAAACGCGTAAATAGATTAAAGTTTTTGAGATTACTTCCAACATTGTTTATTCGTAGAATGTCCTTAAAATCATCTTGTTTTATGTGGAAAGGCAAAGTAGTCTCTGAAAAAGTATTTCATCAACATACAGCTCAAAGTAATTTATTTCAATTTCAATTTGAAAAAATTAAAAATAACACATCAATTCTCTGCTCTCTTTGAACTCATATACTGAGAAAGTTGGAAGGCCGTGGCATTAGTTTTCGCACTCTGGTGAGGAAAGACGAAATAAGGGTTCACTTGATGTAGTGCGGTGTTGTGACATTTCACTACCGTAATCTCGAGTAGCCTGACATTATTTTACTTTTTATCGAATACCTCATTTTAGATCCCGTGACTTATGATTGTCATAGGGTTTTTATACTTTCAGAATACCAGTGAACAATTTCAAAAAGTTTTAAGAAATTCCTACATTTTCTTATACAGTTTTTTTCTAGTTAGAGTTGAAAATTCATGAAATCCCGTAAGCGACCACGTTAAATTAAAGTTGCATAAACTCGCAAACTATTCTCGTGAAGGTCATGAAACTTTGTCCACTTATTAACAGTCATAATAATAAGTTTACAAAATATAAACAAAATCTTACATTTTCTAGTTCGTGTGAGGTACTACCTTAAAGTAAGTAAATTGTGTATTAAAAATAAATTATGTAATTAAAAGAGTAGTTGAAGACTGCTTTAGAGCACACGGAGGAAAATTACCCATGAAAACAATATTAAACGTGTAATAACTTTGCTAAATATAGTTTGCCCCCAAAAATGCTAGAAAACATGAAAAATAATGATATGAACAAACAAATAATTTTTATTTTATGAAAATCTGTTAATCGAGTATAATACATCATTTGTATCATGTTTTTCATTCATAGCATTTGGATGAAATTACTTCCTACATATTTATATTATTGTTATTGTTATCATTATATAGCCTTAAAAAATTCAGTTTCATCTAATAATATAGAACAAGCAAAAGTTTTGGTCAAAATTTGAAGAAGAAAAGCTGGTGTGTTTAGGAGATATAAGAAAATTAAGTTTCGACTTGTGCTAGGCGGAAGCAGACGTGGCGAAGTGGCAACGTGGCAGAACAGCTGGTCACAGAAGATTGAAAGCTCACGAAGGAAAGAAGGAACATTTATTGGTCGATTTTGGTTTGTGAAAGTTGTAGAGTGAAAGTGAAATTTAGTGGTTATGAAGAAAATTATTATAATACCAAAAATGTAAGTAAAAAAAGTTAGTATAATGAAGTGTAACTGAAGTGTAAGCAATTAATGAAAGAAGAGGTCTTCTGTTTCGGGTGTGATGGGAAAATACATTTTAAGTGTTCTATTCAAGAAAAAGCTTTAAAAGCAAAATCGCAAAGAGAAAGAAAAGCATGGAGATGTGCGAACTGCAGGTTGATTAAAGCAGGGCAAAGTAAAGAAGACAGTGACACTGAAGGGCCTATATAAAAAAGAAAAATATAATATTTAATCTAGAAAGAAAGATGAACATAATTTTAAAAGAAAAGAAAATATTAAAGTGAGTTTAGAATTTTTAAGTGATAGATATGACATTATTTGCAAAGAAATGAATGTACTAAAAGAAATGAAGAAAGAAATGATTGATAATAAGAAAAAAAATAGAAGATGAAACTAATAAGACAGAAGATTTACAAATGAGAATTAATGTTTTAGAACAAGAACAATTAGAGAGGAATTTAGAGATAGCAGGTCTGGGCACGGTAGATGAAGCAGAAGCAACAGCAAAATTGTTAAATTTAACCTGTAAAATGATTGGAGAGAGTGTAAGTTTAATGGACATAGATGACTTATATATAGTTAATATTTTAAAAAAAAAGCTAAAATTATTGTAAAGTTCAATTCAAGAAAAATTCAAAACAAAATTTTAGATAAAAAAAATTGAATTAATAAATCTAAATAAAGATTATGGAAAAGAGTTCATTAATGAAAATTTAACCAAGTACAATGCAAATTTATTATGGATAACTAAGAATAAAACAAGAGAAATTAACTTCAAATTTTGCGGGGTTAAGGAAGGAAAAATTTTGATAAGAAAGGATGGAAGTATCAGAGTCATAAGAATTTTAAATGAAAATGACTTAGATGCATTAAATTGAATTAAATCTCTATTAGTTAAATCAGTTAAAAAATCATCATGAACAACACAGACTATGACTTAGTGTAATTAAAGGAAAATAAAACATTAGATAACAATGATGATTTCAAACAATTTATAGAAAATAATCAAAATAAAATCAATTATTTCCATCTAAATATTAGATCAATCACAAAAATCTGGGACCAATTAAATAAAATATATATTTAGAGAAAATCACTCAAAATTTAGATTTAATAATGCGTAGTGAAGTTAACAAAAATGATGATAAAATGATAGATAATTATGATTTTCAGGGATTCAACAAATTCACTAAATTAAGGAATAAGAAAAGGGGTGGAGATATAGTCATATATGTAAAAATATGGAAATGAAACTAATTTTCAATTACTACTTCTTCTTACCTGGCACAAGAGCCCTTTGCGGGCTTTGGCCGTCGCGGAGGGTAGAGATCGCGCGATTTCTTAACCCCGACACTAGAAGGAGGAGATGTGGTCAGCATCTTGGTTCGACTCCAGGATAGATCCTGGTACTCATTTTACAGCAGGCTGAGTAGGCCTGGGAGCCAGTCTGCATGTTGAGGTGTGATGAAAATCCCCGGCCATCCAGCCAGCAACTCAGTGCTCTATCCACTGAGCCGCGCTGACTCCATTTTGAATTACCAGCAGGTGAATTAAGTTTGGGAGAAATTGTAATTTTTAAACTTTGGGCGGTATACAGACCACCTGACATAAAAATCAACATTTTTATAGAAGAACTAAATAGCCTAATAAGTTTTCATAATGCAAACAATATATTATTAATTGGTGACTCTAACATTGACATTTTTAATAGACATGATACTCTATCTTACTCAAAATATCTGAACATGTTAAGTGAAAACAACCTATACCAATGATTATACAAGGGAAGAGATGAAAGAAAATAAACTAACACAAACATGTATAGACCACATAAGTATTACAGGAATCTATAAAAATGTAAACCCTTATATTTATAGATTTAAAATTTCTGATCATTATGGAATAGGCATATCTATTGAATACAAAAATTAAAAAATAAACCAAAGCCAGGAGTAAAAATTATTATGTAAACTAAAAACCTAAATAAATTAAATATGGAAGATCTTGAACATAAAGAAGTGAGTGTAATATATGAAGCTATTAGAGAAACGTTTAAACAATCAAGTAGTGAAACAAATGGGACAACAAAAAGGAAAAATACCAATCTAAAACCATTCATGAATGATGAAATTAGGAAATTAATGTCAAAAAGGGATGTAGTATTCAAAAAATGGAAAAATATATTTACATTAAATCTAAATGCTAAAAATCTACTTAGAACAGAATATAAATCTTTAAGAAATGAAATTACTGCTCAAATATCTAAACATAAAATATTATATTTTCATAAACAATTTGAAAAGAATAAATTAAATGCAAAGAAAACATGGCAAACAATAAATGTATTATTAGGTAGTAAAGGACAAGAACCTATAGATAATATAATAATTGACAATTTAGGAAAAACAGATAATATTAACAATATAAGCAACAATTTTGCATACAATTTCAAAAACCAAATTGATATAATAGCACATAATTGTAATATAGAAACATTTAAGATTAATAAAAACAATTCAATAGTTAATTTTTTTTACTTGCCAGAAACAAATGAAGTTAGAAAAATTGTATTAAAGATGGATAACAAAAAGACACCAGGTCTAGACAGCATAAGAATTGAACAAGTAAAAGAATATGATATAATTTTAATTAAATTAATAACTAATATTATTAATAAAACTAGGAGAATTTCCAACAGAATTAAAAGAGGCAATAATAAAACCTATACATAAAGGAGGTTCCTTCCTAAATTATAACATTTACAGACCAATCTCAATACTGAACTCTATAGGAAAAACATTTGACAAATATATTTCACTTGAATTTACTAATTACATAGATAAATTAAAATTATAATTAATGAACAGTTTGCATACCAAAGTAATAAAAGCACAGAAAAGATTTTAGAGAATTTTGCAAATCTGCATCCATCACACACATTAAAATTGTACAAAATTTACAAAATAAAGCACTCAAAAATTTCAGTGAAAATAATTACAATAATAATGTATTTTAATGAGAAAATTCTAAACATAAAGAACTTATATGAATTTAATTTATTAACAAAATATAGATTCAATTCAAATATTCTAGAAGAACATGATCATAAACACAAAACAAGGAAAAAATATAATTTTATAATTCCATATTACTTCAATAAATATAGAGAAAGAAAAGTAGAAATCATGATACCTAAATTAGTGAACAAATTACCAGACTAAATTAATAGAATTAGATTCAAAATATATATTTAAATAGGAACTGAACAATTGGTTGTTAGAAATGAAAGATAAATCATAAGTAATCATCTCACATTATTAAATAGGTAAAAATCTTGTAAATCTTAAGAAAAATATTAAAAAGTAGATAAGTATTTAAAATATGTTAATAATAAAGGCAAACTAAATTGAATATAATAATAGGATATTGAAATACCATCAATTCAAAAAATAAAAAACAAAGTAAAACTGCACTTTTAGTAGTAGTACATTAAATGTCTTAAATAAGAACTAAAAACTAAATAATCTCTCTGACAAGTTCTTGTGAACTTAAATAAATTTTTTATATACTAATAAACATTAATTACTTAATTAAATTATGTGTAAAACTTGCTAGAAACTGCTTTATATTAAATGAAAGAAATAAGTTGTACTAACCATGTATATATTTAATGTATGTAACCATGTAATCATTTTATGTATTTTGTTCAATTTCGATTCAGTTATTATTATTATTTTTTAAAATTATATGTATGTAAATAACTTATTGTAAAATAATTTGTTAGAATAAATGAAAGAAGAAAAAGAGTTGCACTAACTATGTAAAGGCTGCATAAACTAATGTAAAATTAATGTAAAACCTAGAGAAACATGTTTGTTGTCGTTAATTATGTATGTATGTATTCTGGAAATAAATTTCTATTATTATTATTATTGCTCCTTCATATGAATAATTTGACAAATAATTCATAGAATTTGCGTCTTTTTCCTAGATTATAATTTATAGAGTACTGAATGTATTTACTCTCTGAGAAACTCTTATCAGAGATCATACTCAAAAGATAATCATCTCGTTGATTGCGTTATTTTTCTAACTCGGGAGCTCCACCAAAACGGAACATGGTACGAGTGAGAGAAAACCGACTGTAGAACACTAGTTCTTCCTTCCTGCTAACAAGTTCCATGTTTACCCGCCAGAGGTCATATTCGGCGCGGACTCGTCGTCGCCGCCGTTTAACGACTGAAGGGAGGTTCATTTCGGTGTTTCATGGAGCAGCAATGTCCCATGCGATGGGTCCCATGAACTGAACACCTCCGTATTACACACGATCACAGGCAACGAATGAACTTGCTCGTGCGATTCTACGAAATGAAGAACAGAACGAGGTTTTTGAATTGAATGCTCTCTAAAAGAGTTCAGAACTGGTATTGCTATTTTATCTAAAAAGAAAACACATTGAATTTACTTTCTACCTTGTGTAAATACAGAAACATTAACTTAATAATTAAATTTGGGACATAATATATTTATCGAGAAATACTTTTTCTTAACAATAGAGAGAGAGAAAAATTACCTGGCACAATGTTGAACCCTCTATCTAAATTAATCTGACCACTTGAAGGTACGCTAAAGCCTGAAACTCGTAGCTTTATACTTAAAAATAAGCCCCACCCCTCCATAACTCACGTGTAACTAGACCTTTCACCCCTCTCATGCAATTTCATAACGCTAGCCATACCCCTCTTCCCCCCCCACACACACAGATATCGCGTTAAGAATAATTTTCTTTACTTTTCAGAAATGTTTAGATGATGAAATTTAATCTTCGTTCCTCGTTACTTGTTGCTCTCACTGGACTTTTGAGTGCATAGATTACAGTGATGAGCTTTAAGATTAAAAGCGCCCTATGAGACATACCTTATACAACTGCGCTACGTAAGAAAATATTTTTCCCTATCCTGGCCCGGGTTTTTCTCCGGTTTTCCTCCGGGCAGTGGCGAATTTTCCATAGACGGGAATGTGATTAATACTTTTGTTAATATTTATCTCAAATTTTTACTGCATGTAATATCTAAAAACAATTTATTTTACAATAATAAATGAATAACTGTATTAAGTAAATCATTTCTTTTATAAATATGAAATCAATCTCTGTCCTTGGACCCTTGATCAGAAATAATGGAATGGTTCCTTGTTTGTTTCCTTGCACGTTGTCATATCGTTTGCAACTGCATTTTTGACAATAAAGTTTATTTGTTTATTATATCATCAAGGATAACAACCTACTCCACCTTAATGTACTGTAACATTATCGGAAACTCTCCCTCACGCAAATTATGAATGACTCTTACCATAGAAGAAATGTAGACGTAGACAAGTTGAAGACAAATGCATTAGTAAAGAAAAGTGTAGGGTGGATGTGAACTGAAATATTTGTAGTTGAAGCATAACATAATAAATACTGAGACTAGATGTTTCAATGAATATGTGTAAGAAATTAAAGAGATTAAAGTAGCATTTAAATAGTTAGATTGTACATACAGACTAAGGAAGAATTCATACCATTAATATAGTCGTGGAATGTCTGCGGATGGAGACACGACGAAAAGTAAAATAATAAAATAAATAAATAGTCGAATAAATAAATAATATTTATAACCGCATACCTTATTTGTATAATAAATAGTCGAAGATATTTTTCAACGCTAGTATTATTTACATTCAATTTACATTTTGTTCCCGGTGCAAACTTCGTTCCATCATTTTCACAATTTTTATTTGCTTAATGGGATTGTAATTTAAAGTCATACGATAACTTCTATGTAGTTGTGTATTATTTTGAGATCTGGATATACTGTTTTTTTTTGAACTTCTGTTAATACAATGTAGTTAATAAAATTATTCGTATTATATTTTCTCATCTAGGAAAATTTTATGATGGAAATTCAAATATACATTTTTAGGAGAATATGTTATATTACGCTCATACTATTCCTTTGTAGTATTTATGCTTTTTTATTTTTATTTCAAAATGACTATACTACTTCATAAAAAATAGAAATTGTTCTATTGCTATTGGTCCAGTGCATACATATCTCCACATTTCACTTTTGAGAAATGAAATTATATCAAATTGATACGTTGCTTACCATTGTAATAAATCTGAAAAGGGGTCGTTTTCCTGTACGTATTATCTACAATAAAGTAAGTTTACAGTGAAGGAAAATTGCTCTCTTGACGTTGAAGTTGTGGAAGATGTTTTATTACATGGTTATTAAAAATTAAGTTGTTGCAAAAACATAAGTTTTAATCCTTACATTTCTATAAATTCTTGTTTTTCACCGATCTTTCAACGATTCTCCGCGGAGGTATATGAATACCATGTTTGCCACTACGTTTCTCTCGCACGATTGCGTGTATAACGATCGCTTTAGTGCGTGGCACATGGAATAGAGTTATTTTCCAGTACTTCAGACTATTGCCTCCACAAACGTATGCGTGTCACATGCATAGAGAAATGCACCATTCTAACGCAGCGTATCACACACTTAAGGCAGCACTACAGTAAATTGACTTAAATCACTACAATGTCTGAAACTAGCACAAATAAATTGTGTTTACAATGATTTCCACGTAAAAACAAACTTACCTGTCTTTTAATATAGTAATTGTAATATTTTATGATGATAAAATACATTATATCTTATTTTAAAAAACAAATTTTTTCGATCATGACTGTCATAAGTTTAGTTTAATTTATAGCAATTTATCCGTAGTTTTTATCTATATTTCACCGGACATTTGAAGATATGTTTAACTTTTTCCGAGGTGTGACGCATGGATCACGAAATGTTGGTCTAGACCGCTATACTTTTAGTCTCACTTGCTACATCAAATAAATCAAACGAATTCTGAAATATGTTTATGTTATACTACTAACTAAACCATATTTTATCGTTGTTATGAAACATAATTTTGTAATACAAAATAATCAGTAAAACCCGAACACGGCTATACATATCCGCCATTTGACGAACTTCAAACGAAAAGACTACTTTAACTACTTTAACATTGTTCTACTATTTTCTTTTTAATATTTGAGTGTTCGAGTACTAAGTTCTCCTACCAAGATTTATAACTTGTTTCCAAACTTTTTCGCTCTTGCGAATTAAAAAAAAATTGCCTCACATCCGTATATTTTTGTGTGTGTTCACGATCATTTCCTTATTTTTTTGTGGAAGGAGAAGGTTAAACATAAAAATGCTCGTGCTCGTAAAATAGTATGTAAATATTTATGTTAAAAATACTATAATTATAACATTGTATATGTTAGAGAAACAATGCTCTATAGATTTTTTAAGCATTCCTTACTCTCTTGTTACATAGTAGTAATAGGAAATAAGCACGTGTTTGAAAAATAACATCAGAAATTTTTTTATTCCTATTTTATTCGAACACGTAGTAACTACATGGCTATTCTTCCAGGGAACATTTATAAATAACTATGTGAAGAAAATGGATGAAATTTTTCTCATTATTTTAATTTATTGAAATATGTAACTCCATATTTTTTGTCGTTAATTGTTGTTGACTCATATAACGCAGTTCTCCTTATTTTTAGGTTGGTTAGATGCTCATTGTATTATTAAGAGTTTCATTCTGTACTTTTTTGGGTTCTTGTGCGTTTTATACATATAAAACCCATAAAAAATTTAAACCTTCGTGACAAATTTGAGNCGCAGTTCTCCTTATTTTTAGGTTGGTTAGATGCTCATTGTATTATTAAGAGTTTCATTCTGTACTTTTTTGGGTTCTTGTGCGTTTTTTACATATAAAACCCATAAAAAATTTAAACCTTCGTGACAAATTTGAGTTTTTTGTTTTTTTCTTTCAAAATATTGCAAAAAAATTTGTAAAATTGAGGATAAACATTCGTGTTCACCTCTTTTAATTAATTTAGAATGTTCAAATATTTTATTGATATTATTTCGTTCCACATGTTGGAAATGTTTGTGTACTAAAAATGTTAAATTTAAGAATATATAAGTTTGAAAAGAGTATATTATTTTAAATTACGCGTTTTAAAATAATTATGCGAGAAATTTTTGGAAGACATTAAAAAACGTAGATCCTTGGGACAGACCATGGTCTGCCCATCTGTTCACACAACACTGATTCTCCATATTCATCACAATGTTTCGTAAGTGATGGCTAATTTTAGCAACAACTGCAATCACACTATTCATTGGTTCAATAAAAGCAACATTCCTGTCGATAGGTGTTGGCAGACGCTTGTATAAACTCGCGGCTGCCTCCTTCGACCTTTTGCTTCACCTCCATGCGATCTCCACCCACGTGCGCAAACATCGCCGAGGGATTGGTGTGAGAGGGGGGAGAGGGGAAGGAGAAGGAGAAGGAGATGAGCAAACATGGAGGATTCGCGTCTGACGAATGCATCCGTACGGCGAGGCAAGTGTTTGCCCATCTCAGCACCCTAGAGACGTGTATCTATCCCGTTCCAAACTTCTCTTCATGCTTCTGATTCCCCTCATTTTCTCGTATTCCCTACTCCCCTCTATTGCAGATTTGACGGCTCATTTCTTGCCGTAAGTGAAATTCGCAATTCAATTCCGAATGCGGAAAGAAGAATGATCAAGATCTGTTTTCCCTCCCACGAGTTTTTGTTACATACATTATAATTTAGTTACATTATCTTACATTCATTATAATTTAGATTATATTTTTTTATAGATATTTTCATAGTCTCTTCATTATATAAAACGCTTAAATATTATACCTCAATTGTAAAAAAAAATGTAGTTAAAAGAGCGATAAGTCAAAGAATGGAATTTGTCTTTTTATTAACCCAAACTCTTTTAAATATTAGTATAGAAAAACCCTTTCTGAGGGAGCCAGTACAATATGATAGTAATATCCTCCTAGAATTTTGAGTTCTTATCTGAATTTTTGTTTCAAAATTCAATCGGAACAACAATATCCCAAACTTTTGGCGGTACAGTGCCGGGACATTCCATGTCAAATCAACCAAAAAATTTTTGAAAATGGCACCAACCATCTCATATTTTGATGAAATTTGATACACGTGTTCTTACTATCAAGATAGTGACTCATGTGAGTTTTTAGGTTCCTAGGTTTCGTAGTCTCTTCATTAAGTAGATTAGAAATTTTGAATCTTGGGGGGAATTATTGCTCTTGTGAGTGCGGGTAGAAATCTGCGCATTTAATAAAATATTCATAACTCGGAATACAATTCATGATTCAACAACAAAATACATGTACACATAATTTAAAAAATATATATTAAGTAAAAAAATATATCGAGCTTGTATTTATAATAAGAAATTTTTCAAAATTTGAGGAATACGATTTTCTATCAATTTTGGGTGTGAAAATCTCTCTTTTAAGTGATGTATCTCAAATGTGTCTTTTAAGTGGTATATCTCAAAAGGTCAAAATCACACCTGAATTATTTTTTTGTGAATGAGAGCTAAAGGTGTGGGGAAGGCATGTGTGGAAAAATAAAAGTGGTCCTGCCTTTCGCCTTTTAGTAAATTCTCGTTAAAACTTTATTTTACTTTTATGTTTAACCATCAACTTAAAAATTAAGTCAAATAAGTAAAAATAAATACAGAAATCTTATAAGAATTAAATATGACAATAAAATAGAGTATTTGTGTACTTGTTTCTCTATTACTCACCAGGAAAACAGGTCCACTGTACTTTTTTAGAGAGTTCAATGAAGCTCCGCTGTGCGAAAGAAACGTGTTTTTTTTAATTGGTATATCCTTCGAGAGTTCTGAGCAGTAGGTGAAGGAACAAAGGACATAATGAGTGGTACAAAACAAATATCTTCCTTTCTTCAGGCCGATAAAAAGGTCTTGCTGGTTCTTAAATTGCGGGTGCATAAATTGGATGTTAACGTCACAATTTTCTTCGTGCTTGGAGTGGATCAACTCAAAACTCCAATGATCGTCACACGAGACGGAAGAATTTGTCGATGTCATTGTGACATTGTCACTGTGAATTATTTTAACTCACAAAATTTGAATGTTATGGAAAAACCAGCATCAAAGCTGACCCTCTTCATTCCGATTAAGAAGTCTAAAAGAGGGCCGACATGGTGATACCTCCGCGTACCCAGCACAGTTTTAGCCTTCAAAAATCGACTTTCAAATTCATATTTGGTAGCCAAGAGATTCTCTCTCTTTATGAGGGCAAATTCAGTATTTTTAATTTTGGTTTGACAGTAATCAAAGACTTTTTTACTAGTGTCGAAAATATTTCCTGTTGTCATCTGCAGACTTGCCTTTATGATGCTTTACGGTTCCTCCAACGCCGTCGCAGGGGTATTTTCCATGACTGGTAGCAAAAAACGTCCATTCCGCTATTAGACAAAAATCTTTCTCGTGATTCCACAGGTTCAGAAAGTTTTGGCAGTTTTTATACCATCCTCCGCAACCACCTGAAAAAAAATTCATATGTTTAACTGAAGGGAAATTGTCATGAAGAAATTTTGTCACTCCTTTCTGTGTTTCGTAAACAAAGGCAGCCCACATAATGTTCCAAATCTTCTGATATAACACGTAAACTGGAAACAATAAAATCTTCTCTGAACTCAGGTTTAGTATAAATAACAGCAGGGTGTGAAGAACATTGATTTTTCGACCAGTGATATCCCTGTGTCTTCTACCTCTATGTGTCTTCTCTATAGAAGCTGCATGCAATAGTAGTGAAACATTACCATGAATATAGCAGACGCATACTGCATGTGTACCAGACGATCCTGCAAGCACACACTATTTAGGGAGGAGCTCACAAAACTTGGTAAAACCAATTTGGATCGTAGCAAACTTGAAAGCTGTGTATAATTCATTTAAATCTCCTCAAATCAATCTTTTCTGCACGTAAATATTTTTTGCAATAAATCTCTTTGTCCCGGCATTACTCTAGAAAATTCGTCATCTTGATAAAATTGTTTAACAACAACAATATCATCGAGCTTTTTATCTCGCCTCGGTTCAGGTAATGTCAATATTCCTTTCTCTTTGAGGAGTTCTCTCGCTTTGCGGACCGTAAAATCACTTACATTGAGTTCTGTCATCATTCTTTTTTTACTCTACGAGCGAGGAGCAAGCGATAAAAGTTGAATTTTTTCTCTTGTTGGTAGATAACAAATGTTTTTGTCCATCGATACAGATACTGATTCAATCTTTCTTTTTGCATAAACAAGTCTCCTATGACGATTGAGAGACTGAACCTTAATTGGAGTATCACCTAAACTTTTCAAAGATAAGTTGATTTCCTCTACCGCTTGTTCCCTTGAAACTGAGGTTTTTACTTCTATTATGTCATTATCTACTTCCTACAACATTGTCATAGTAAGGTGCGCGTTCAGGTTCTCCCCTTTTTAATTTATGATTAACTTAGTCTCGGCAGCGATGACAGATTTTTTGCCCAGAAATTGCTGTTTATGCATCACCAGTCATGGTATTTATTTGAAGGGCGTAATTTAAAGATACACTTCTCAGCCCTTTCCTCATTAAAATTTTCAAACAAATCTTTGAAATGGATCAAAGCACAATGTTTGATAGGTTTCATACTTCGAAAGGTAATTTTTTTAATGATGTTCACAAACAGTAAGTAAATATTGAGCACTCATTTCACTTCCTAAAACCAAAAGCTCTTTTTCTGCTTCATTTAAAGAACTTTCAACATTTATCAATTTTTTTCATTTTTGAGTACGTTTCCTTGTGAAACTCTGTTTTCTTTACTTCTCCTACACTACAATCAGGTAACGGCTCACTATTTCGTGACTTTGTAAAAAAAACTGTAAGGAACTTTCTACACTAAAGATTTAATGGTAAACCACTAAATGCTTTAATATAACTCAGACAGTTATGAGAGCACTTACAAGGAGACAAAAAAAGGGTTTGATTTGAGGCAAATAATCAACGAGTCTGGACTGATTAAAACAAGACAGGGGAGGCATTCAGAAAAAAACACATTGCCATAAGCAAGACTATGAATCACTCCTCTGAACTGAACCATTCATAGAGATTGAGAAAAGCAGCCAGTTAATGATAAGATGCAAACACCCAAACCCACAAAATGCAGGACTCGGCAAAACAGCTCAGTCCCAAATTTTGGCAAAAGTCCCATAATGTTTGTTATTCTATGCAGCGCGAGGTAAGTGACGGGCATTGACGACACTTTGCTGAATGATTTACACAGTGCTTCTAAATGCATTGAGGGAGAAAATTACTTACAAATAAAGCGATTTCTGACTATATGTGATCTAAATTTTGTACTAAAATGCAATACGATGTAAATAATAATATTATTATAATAAACAATTACTAAACAGTCAAGGACAGGAGCACGTTTTTCTTTTCACATTTGTTTTCCCCACACTTTTAACTCACAAAAAAATAATTTAGGTCTGATTTTGACTTTTTGAGATACATTACTTACAAGTAAAACAGACAAGGATTTTCACGCCCAAAATTGGTAGAAAATCTTTTTTTTCAAATTTTAAAAATTTTCTTACTATAAATACAAGCTCGATATATTTTTTACTTAATTTATATTTTTTAAATTGTGTGTAATTAAATTTTGATGTTGATTCATGAATTGTATTCCGAGTTATGAATATTTTATTAAATGCGCAGATTTCTTCCCGCACTCACAAGAGCAACAATTCCCCCCAAGATTCAGAATTTCTAATCTACTTAATGAAGAGACTATGAGACCTAGGAACCTAAAAACTCACATGAGTCACTATCTTGATAATACGAATACGTGTACCTAATTTCATCAATATCTCAGATGGCTTGGTTGACTGATATGGAATGACCCTGCCGTAAGCACAAATGTTTCTGAAAATAAGTTATCAATACAAAACCATATCTAAATTTTTCCCCACCTGAGAAAACGAAATTTTATCTATCCCCTTTTGTTAATGGTAGCTATTTCTTCGTAACACTGCTACACATGATCCCCTTCTCCTGTGCTA
This sequence comes from Laupala kohalensis, assembly GCA_002313205.1. Taxonomy (NCBI): domain Eukaryota; kingdom Metazoa; phylum Arthropoda; class Insecta; order Orthoptera; family Trigonidiidae; genus Laupala; species Laupala kohalensis. The sequence goes on along the minus strand of NNCF01128175.1, from coordinate 714,317 downwards.
AATTGTCAGTTGCGAGTGATATTTTGTGTTCAGCAAATAAGGACTTAATTTGTCCAAGAGGTATAAATGTGTCATTAAATTTGCCTGTGTTTCACCAACAATAACGACTTTGATGTATCACCAACAGAAATTCGTATTTCGTGTTCTCAACAATTATGAATTTGCGTAAGTGATTCTCCATTTGTGTGAAATGGAGACTTTGTTTCATCAAGGATTTTCCTTTTATTGAGGAAAGTACAAAAAAATGTAATCAGAAATATACATTTTTTAAAAATCAAATTGAATTCATAATGCGGAAATCAACATGCTTGTTTTAGAATACGGTGTTTGTTTTATATATTATAAAATAACAATAAAATTATGTTTGTTTATTTTCAGGTGAGTGATATTTGAAAACAGATGTTGGCATTAAACTGTAAGTTAACATATTCATTATTTATTTAGCTACGCATTCTTGTTTATAGAGTTACAATGTATTTATTTTATCGAGACAATTCACAAATAATTTTTGTTTTGGAAAGAGAAGAATATTAAAATTTTATATATTTCATGTTTCTGGTAAATGTATAATTGTGATTTAACAGCACTCTGTGAATAATAACATTCCGTTCTTCAGACATAATGTGTAATGAGTCTAAGCATGTCATTTTCTTATTCTTCTATCACAAGTATTCACTCTATACTTTGCAATCAATTTACATCCATTCACCATGAAAAGTGGTGTATTCGATGCATTATGCATATTATTATTATATAATGAGTATTTCAAATAATCAGGAATGATATATGTATTTCTTTATTCTTACAATAATTCATTCCAAATTGGTTGGAATTGTTTGAGAATATCTCCAAGTAGAGTAAATTCGTTCCAAACATATCATAAAAATTCAGTTATCCAAGAATGCAGAAAATTTCTATGTTCTAGTTTTGAAATAAATCTTGGGTATAAAGACACTCGTAATTGTATCACACAATAACAAAATGATTTATAGATGAAATGACGTCTCTCAAAGCGATCGTCAAAATTTATTTTACTTCATGAATTCACTGAGTAGTTTTAACAATTAAAAACAAAATTGGTTTCTGATTTATAAGAATCTAAACTATAAGAAATGTTCACACAAACACAAAGAAAATCAGCTCGAAGACTTCTGGTCTGGAACAGGCTCCTAGGAACAGCTTTTTCACAAGTGTGAATGCAAAGAAGATCACTTCAATAAAAAATACACCTATTGTTGAAGAAGAATCAATCTCATTGGAGCTTATAAAAAATAAGATTTCATTGTTCGGAAGCTTTAATTGCTCTGCTAATACGAACTTGAAATTAAGAAATAATTCACACTATTTACAATGTGAATTCCAGATAAATGTTTCAATATGAAAAAATTGGCATAAAACGAATTTTATGAGATACAATACGTATTTTCTTCCTCGAGCTCTTTTCTCGTAAAAGAAGCAGCCTAAAACAGGTGAAAGTTCATCGTCACTCGACTATCAAGGTCTAGCGACAGCCACGCTCTCTGATGCAAGAATTCTGAATTTATTTTGCTGGTCTTTCGTGTGCCCGGTCGCTGGAGCTATCTGGTGGGGTAATTTTAAACCACCCTTTTGCGAGGGAGTTGCAGCTTGGATACATTCGCTGTTTACACAACGGCCTTGAGCAGGCTACTGAAGATTATTTTACTATAATTTCAAGGCGGGAACGTCAATTCTGACGAACTGCGCAAGCGTGTGGCGCACCTGTACGCAAGAGGTGTCCGTTCAGTCCAGGTGTACTTTTATCTGTTACCTGCAGGATCATTTCGAAACAGAAACTATTAAAGAAAATTAATTGTTCTATAATAGGAGATGATACGTTTTGAAGATTTAAATCTGATGATGTTGACATATACGTAAAAAAAGAGTTAATCTTTATAAATGGAGCTTAAATTCACTGCACTTCTCTGTCATGTTAGTAATGTTCTGATGAAGGTAAATTTATTATTAATTGTAAGGAAGAAGATAAATTTAAAGGAAATAAAATTGTTCGTTGAGAGTGTATTTACATGATTGCAAAACTGTAAAAACTGATTTCATCTGAGCACGATTCTAAAAGAGTTTTTATTTGGAACTATTAAATTTTTTTTCTATTATTCTAATCGAATACAATTATAATCTTGCAAGGTCTTCTGAATCCATTCTCCGCTTCAGTTCAGTCATAACTCACGATGTATACACCTGTTTAGTAGAGCTTGGTTTCGCATCTGTCAGAGCATGCAGCGAGCTTAGTGCGTTTCTATGTGGCCTTGTTTCATGTTTATGCACCTTGGCATTCGCTGCTCGGAGAACAGGCCGAGGCGTTGGCCGGAGGATTTACAGCTCTGTCGGCTGCCTGACGCCGTTCCGACGCGTATACGCTGTCCAGTCGCTGGCTGCCCTTCGGATGTTACGGGATACGACGCCGCTATTCGCGCCATAACAACGGATGCCAAGCACGTCATTGACATTTTGGGAACACAGTCGCGAGAAAACAGGGTTGTATTTCTGGGAGTCATTTTGGTTTCATACTTTTCTCTCCTCAAATAACAAGGTATTACGATTATTTTCTTACCAGAATTGACACTTTAAAATTAATTTAATTAAGAAACTTTTCAAATACCTAAACTTTGTATTTCAATAAACTACCAACATAATTATATTGCTATTTATCTTTAAAACATTTTATTCTCCTACTAAAGAAATGGATGTTTTCCATTTTGGATATACATTATTTAAACAGTTTTTAATGTGAAATGTTGTTATCAATTATTGTCGTTTCTTGTTTTCTCTTGAATTTAATAGTAACTACTTCTAAGCATTGAACGACACAGAGAGTCATGTTATTTTGTGAATTGGGGCGTTGAACTGGACTCTGTTTTTATAAATATTGTATTAATTGTGCAGTGGTAAATGTAGGAGAGTAAATTACATGTTTTGTTTGTATATTTTCCTCTGTTATTAACTATGGAATAATTATTCTCATATATAACAATTCTATAACTTGAGAAACCTCATTAACTTTTTAAACATTTGAGATTAGACAAGTCTTAGTCATTCAGTCAGATTTTAACTTAAAGTGTTATGTATACACTTTTCTGACATAGTTATTTTATGTTTCTTTATAGATTGCATGATTCTTTACGCATTATAATCGCGAGAAAATCACTACAATGAAATATTATCTTACCAAAGTCTCAAATAATTTTTATAGATGTATAGTTAGATGATTATTTCGGGTTTTCTGGGATACATTACAGACTTTTGCCTCCCAAACTGTGTATACTATCAATAATTATTAAAAATCTCTTGGGTTAGGGTTAAGGCATTGGATTAGGCCATCTCAAAAATTGTCTTTGTGATCTGCAATAGTGGGAGATTTATGAATGTTCTTTATTAGCCTACGTTTTATTAATTCATTTTAAATCCTTTAAATTTATCTTCTTCCTTACAATTAATAATAAATTTACCTTCATTTATCCTAATTTGAAATTACTTTTATTATTAGCAGTTCTATTCAGATGTCAGTAATGCGTATTGACAAGTTGCTGCGGCTGATTTTCGTGAGTTGAACATCTTAGTTCGTCCAACAGTAACCACCCGAAAGAAATAGAACGAGATTCGCGTGTAGGAGTACCTAGATTTCAAGCTATTTCGCTCTTAGATAGGGCATAAATGAAAACGGTTGCACTTATATCTTACCAATAGGTAAAACATGAATTATTTAGTCATTTGTTCTTTGTAAAATCCATATATTTATTGTAGATTCCATTCATTTATTTTTAATAATTTGACGATATAAGTAAATATATGAAGATTGGTGTATTTACTTTTCAAACGTGAATAAATTTAATTTACCACCTACTGTATGCTCGTATACTGGTTATGCACTTATCAAAATCAAAATTTATCTCCGNAAACGTGAATAAATTTAATTTACCACCTACTGTATGCTCGTATACTGGTTATGCACTTATCAAAATCAAAATTTATCTCCGGTATTTAGTTTCATAATATTGAGCTTTTTGGTATGTCTAAAAATCTAATTTACATAGTAAGCGAATCTCTCACTGGTTTGAAACGCGGTAATGGGATCATCGGTAAAGATATCGTATGTCATAAGTTACAAAACCATCCACATTGAAAATATTTTGTAACTTTTTTTTTTCATGTAGAGTACAAGACGAGTGTTTTCTCTACAGTACATTGTTTTATTGTTCACTCCCCCTTCCGTGTTGTTTATCCGGATCACTGCTCATCCTGGTTAGTCGCTAAGAACGAGGTGCTTGTGTTCTTATATATAGTATACTTTTTATTATTGAATGTAAAAGNATATACAGACATATATATATATATATATATATATATATATATATATATATATATATATATATATATATTACCATCCTAAATGTAGGTCATCAGATATTTCTTACACCTGATGAAGATTCCCAATGTTCGCATGAAACATTGTGTCAAGAGAAAATCACGACAAATTTTGTGAATTGTCCCAATAATGTCATATGAAATATTATTCAATATTTTAGATTTAAATTTTGACGTAAGTAGTAGTATTAAACTACCAGAATATAACCACTTATGTGACCTTTGGAAGACAAAGGATTTCAGATTCGATCTTCCTTTTGTAGAAACAGGGTAAAAGGTGACAATCGTGTCAGCGTCACAATGACAACCTCCCGTCACAACCTTCCACGTCGTTCAACAAAGTTTCCGCCCGGGATGACCTATTCTCCCTATCCCCACACGCACTCCCCCTCCATCGCTAATTCACTTCACATTAGCGCTCATTTGTCTTCCTTAGCGGAGTTTAATCTCCCAAATGGTCGTCGCTTTATGGGCGCTGGTTGCTTTACCGCACCCCCGCCACATGTTGGATTCGAGGGTTTCCACTTAGGCCGCAAACATATTTTCCCTTCCTATTTTAATTAGCGGACTGCTTCAAGGATGAGTAGCTGTTTGAAAATAAAACAATGGCGGAGGTTTTTTTAAAACAAGCAATGTATATAAAAACTTTTCCATAAACATAATTAACTACCTTTGCATCGAATGCGCTGTAAAATTTGTTTATTCTTCCAGGCCCGGGTTATCCCCGGTTTTCCTGTGAGTAGAGGTGGATTCGCACATAGACAGGAATAATTTTAAAAGATTTGTTATGATTAATCTCTGATTACTGAATTTAATATATTCGATTTTATATTGGAAATGATTAATGCGTGACAGCAAATATCTTCTTTTGTAAATATTACATCCACCACTGCCCTTGGGCAATTGATGGGAATCAGAATGGGATGATAGTCCCTTGCTTGTTTCTGGAGAGTAACTTATTGCTCCCCCTTCCTCGTGGTCATAAGCAGTTGGCAACTACTTTTTCTTACCATGAAGTTTATTAATATGTGTGGTTACTAGAGCCAGGATCGTAATGCACGAGCGAAGTAATAATATGCATGAAAATATGGAAGATGAAAAATATATTTTGAAGGAATCAACGGAAATATAATAAACGACTACAAAGTTGGAAACAAACTAATTTTTTGCGTAATGTGTAAATAACTAGTAACACTCATCGGCGTCGCCTCGCGATTTCGATTAGTCTCCTTACCTACGTTTTATACTATTTCACTTGGATTGATATGTCGTGTTGCCCGATTAAAAGTGATGCCCATGCCTGATATCTTCCCTTAAATCTGCATTGTACCCCACATGTGGCACGAGTTAGTGTGTTGGCATTTAGAGCTGGTTTGATTTTCGACACATTAAAGTTGCGACGTGTGAGAAGATGGGGGGAATGTTACCCTAGAAATATCTTGAAGGTCTAAAACGGGCGAGGGGGAGTATATGAATAAGCATACCACCCAAATCATGGTGAATATGGTTTACTTCACTTTAGTGCGGAGTGTGTATTGCTCGCGAGGCAATCAGCTAGGTAAACTATGCCATGAGTAGCCAATCGTGGTGGGGTTGGCGTGAGGACGGAGGTCGATGTGAGAAGATTGGAGGGGCTGCAATGAAAGGAGGATGGGAAAGGCTCGCAACATGGCGAACAAACAGCCAGTGAATTACGAGAAAGACGTAGGAAACCTCAGCATGGCCAGAAAATGGTCGCATGAACTAAGAGTGTGTCGAAGGAATTTTTAACATGGCCAAAAAATGGCCAAGGAATTAAGAAAGGGAAAAGCTAATCTCCGTCGATTCAGCACGGGTAATGCGAAAGAACGTTCTAAGTAACCGACGGAATCTCTCCGGTGTTACAATCCTCGCAAGGCAGAGTGCAAGATGTTTTATGTTGCATAACTGCTGACTAGCTCCTGCCTCGGGAGTGCCTCCGTTGATTTTTGGTGCGCGAGTGGGCTATTGCTTGCTTCACGACACACATTTATCCACAGCTCATAACCTAAGCGAAATATATGCTCAATAAAATGTTGTTACCCGAATAGTACTTCCATGAAAATAACGTAAATTTTCGTTTGTGAAAGATAGATAGAAATTTAGTATGTTGTACTAGTTTGTCTAGATTGTTTCATAAAGTGTCACCAAATATTATTAGGATCCGCCAAATGAAAATCTAAAATGATGATGTCCCATGAATTTGTGAAATTGCATATGGGATCAACTTTCAAACATTCATCTTGATTCATTATAAGATCGTTCTTACGTTAGCATCTTACGTGTAATTTAGTACCTCTGTTTAGAAATTATGATTAAAGAAACTGTTATTAGTAATATCACTTGTAATATTACTCTGAATATAAATATCACAAATTGTTTTTGCTTAGCATTGGATTTAATTGTGACTTTAACTCGCGCATTTTTTTTATCAGATACATTCACAGTTTTCACATTATTTTTGTTGTTGTTTCAAAATTAAATATTGTATAATATATGGTTTTAAAGGTTCGTTTCAAAATTAAATATGATAGGGATGATACAAGATTGGTGTTCTTAAACTTTGGAAATGTTACATGGAGAAGTCTAACATTTTCAAAGGATGACATATTCGTGACGTTATTTGAAGCGTGTGCCAGAAGATCTAGATAGCATGCAGTATGCCACCGCAATATTTCAGCGGACATAACCCTTGTTTCAAAGATAAGATGGTTGGCTAATTACGTTATTATGTATAGTTACTACAGTCGTTTAAGATAAGGTTTTAATTTAATGCATACCCAGAAAATTTCCTGTGACTCGCCATAACTATACGTAACTGAACTCAGTGTCACATTGTCAGGACAGCAGCAGAAAATTATATCCAACCAATGCTAAAAATAATAAAGTAATAATGTTTAAATACATGTCGACCTACTTTTCGGGATAACTAACATAATTTCAGTTTTACATACTGATTTCATACTAACATATTTTCATAAACTTCTTGGTACATACGTGTTATTTGATTGGTACGTGTTATTTGATTTGTTTTTTATTAATGTTGCTTACAAAATCTAACATAATTGATTGAAAGAACCCAAATGAATATTATTTAATAATATATTTACATTTACATTGATTTTCATTCACAACCCAGTACCTAATAGTCATTACACCCCCCAGGGAACTTACATCTAGTAAGTACGTGTTTCGCAAACACGGGGTCCCGAACTGAGTCTGGTATTACTTCCACTTACTTGTGTAAGGCTCCTTCCTTTCTCTTTTCTGACCTCCCTTAGTTACCTCTTGTTCTTTTCGATCCCGACGCTATTAAGGCTAGGTTATCTTCCATTTTCCTCATCTCTCTCATTTTTTGTCCTACCCCTCATTTTTTGTCTCACCTTATACTTTGTCCCCCCCTCATGTTATGTCCCCCCCTCATTTTTTACCCCCACCCATTTGATGTTTTGATGTATGTTGTGAGATATGTTTTGGAGCGTTGTAAATCAGGAGGGTTTTTAGTGGGTAGGGGTTGAATCATTCGGCGAGTCCCACACGCGGGGAGAGTCATGTTTCGTTCTGTAACAGTTGAGTATTGGTCGTCTTATATTTTTCTTTCTTCTTTATAATGTTGATTTAATTTAAATATGTTTTAATGTTTCAGTGTGCATTTATTTCTAAATCAGCTTTTTCTTAATTTGTCTTAGTTACGTCTCGTTTCGTGTATATTTGACACGTGTATTCCAACAAATAAATTACGTAGTGTCTCATTTCTTATTAATTTTGTCAATTTTCTCATTTCCATCACCCCGCAACTGTCGTAACTTCGGCGCAGTGGTAACGCACCAGCGTGTTAAGCTGAAAGTCCCAGTTTCAATCTCCAGTCCCGTCTCCCATTTTCATTCAACATAACACATTAATACAATTATTACTAAAATGTTTAAACAAATAAATCTTGTTAATTATGTTTTGTTGAATGAAAATGGGAGACGGGAACGAGATTCGAACTCGGTACCTTGAGCTTAGCGCGCTCATGTGCTTAGTCTCTACGAGACCACCTCAGAGGTCTTTGGGTCTCGCAAGTTGAATGAGGATGAAAAACGGACCCGGGAGGCGAACGGGATGGCGCAGTAGGTGAGCGCATGAGCGCGCTAAGCTCGAGATCCCGAGTTCTAATCTCGGTCCCGTCTCCCATTTTCATTCAACATTACGTAATTAATCTGTTACCTGGCGGCGAGATTCACCGCACTCTGGGAAATAAACCTTGATTATGACGGGGATGTAGTACGAAATGAAAAAAAAAATTAGTGAATTACATGACGGGAAAAGATAGTTAAAAATCGATCATGGAACTATGAAAAATGTTTAAAGGAGACGCTAAAAGAACAGTTAACGCTTGAACCTGGAGGTAAAATATGTTGGAACTAGAGAAGAGGGAGGTGAAATGTCTACAGACCTCCTGTCAGCAGAGACGCGCTGGCTCTTAATTTTGCACGTGTACAAAATGGAGAACTTTTATCTCCGTCAAGTGCTGTCAGATTTTAAAATCGTGTTGAGTTGCTTTGTTTTACAGACTTATTCTGATTTTGAAGCTACATAAGACTTGAAAATATTTTTAAAATCATTCGTATTTTCAAATTTATTCAGAAGTTTATTTTTGTAGGGAAGAAAGGTCAAAAGGAAGAAATTGTAGATACGTTTTATTTCGTCAGGACTATATTTTGCCTGTTAAATTTTTCTACTGAAATATTTCTTCTATGACTCAGAATGTTCTGCTTTTGATGTCTTCTTAAATTTCTCATCTTTAGTATTTTTATTAAGAAAAAGCTACCATTCAGTCCCTCGTTCTGAATTGGTTTAAACGTCGTTTCTTCCATCGTAACTGTATTCCATCCTTATTGCTTTTTATGAATCTAAACTTCAGTTCAAAATTTCTAGCTATTTTATTCAATAAGAATTGTACCTAAACTTCTTTTGATGGAAGAACAATAAAACCTCACATCTGATCATCGGAATTGTTCTTCTTTCGTCCTTCCAACTCAATATCCTTCCTTCCTCAGAGTTTTTTGCGCTTAATTGGAAAGAAGATTTGAGAATAACCTCGTCAGCTTCGTTAATGCACTCAAATACACTGAAATACATACTCAATGAGAGAGAAAATAATTATTTGGACTCAAGCAATACTTATGAACAGACATTTATTGAATTTAAATTAAAGACAACCATTGAGTAGAAAGTATTAACATTAAATTTCTATGAAAACACAATTTGAACGAGAAATATAATGATTCTTTGCCGTAATGTTCAGCATACAAAGTTATCTGTTAAAGACGAAAACGTGACAATTTCTTGTATGTCTTAGTTTGACAATAGTGCCGATATTAAACCCATTATCTAGGATTATCTTAGATTTATTCTTTTTTGTTTAAATCATAAGAGAAATTGTTAATTCAATGTTAATGAAAGTGCATGCAAATTGTTGGATGTGCAGTTAATAATTATAGCCTTCCGTGGAGGAGAGGAATCTTCTTCTAGCTTTTCACATTTATTTCATTCGATATACTCGCGGGACAAATATCGAGAAATATTAATTCATTTGAGTAATTTGTTTTAGGCATTTGTCTACTATTCTTTCAGAATAGTACCATTGAATGCTTTCTGCAAATCTGATTCTTCAAGATTAGTAAACATCTAAATTATTTTCCACAATGGGTTTCATCAGGCACGTAGAGTTACAGGAGGGTTAGGGTTTCGGGGTGCATCCTCCAATATAAGATTTTTTTTGATTTGTCACTTTTGAACATTTCAGTCACAACATAACATATTGTTAATTTATATTAGTTAAAAATGTGTAAATCCCTTTAAACTATTTTACATTGTTAATTTTTAGCGAGTTTTTTTACATGCCAGGAAAATAATTTATTTTTATTCCAGNAGCGAGTTTTTTTACATGCCAGGAAAATAATTTATTTTTATTCCAGTATTCCCTCATCAAGTGAAAATGCGTCTTTTTCTTAAGACGTGATATTGCACTATTTTAGAGATTGATGGTCAAATCCTAGGGACAAATCCGAGTCAGCAGAAACTTCAAGGAAAATACTGTAAAGGAGAAATGTGGGATAGATTCGTCAGTCTGGCACTGATCTCGAACTTGCACGTAGACCTGTCGAGGTGACGAGCTGTGGGTGGGATGAAGGGGGGGGGGATTGTTTGGGTGGGGACGCGATGGGGTCACTGTGATGACCCCTCGGAGAGCCGTTCAACTCGGTCAGACGCCGCTTTCGTTCCCATCCCAGCTGCTAAGCTACGCTCTGTGACCTCCTTTGCTTCAAGGGTTAGGACCTATGTCTCAGCTCTCCTACGCTCATTGGTACGGCTGTCCGAAGTTTACGGCCATCTTAATGTTATCGACCGAGTTTTTATGGTTCCGTGATTTCTTTGGGGATTAGTTATATTTTGAAAGTAATTAAAGAGAGAGTGCTGGACAAATTTAGTTCGGAAAGACATTGGTTTTCAAATTTGGAAGATTGGGAATAAAATGTTAGTCATGTTTTTTCTAAAAGTGTGCAAATAGTATCGCACATTTCTGTGATAAAAAGTTATGAATTTTAATAAATACGATTTATTATTATATTTTACGTGGCTACGGTGACAGCGTGTTGGCTCGTCACCAAGTCATCCCGGGTTCAAAAGATAAAATTTGTAGCNCATGTCTCAGTTTAAATTGCTGTGATGTATGAAAAGTTCACCCTCTGCGGCTAACAACCGCCCTTATTATTATTATTATTATTAGCGATAATAATGGTATTAATAATTTTTATTATCACCGCTATTATTATTGGTTTTCTGTGTTATTATTATGTATGTATTTTCGTTTCGGCCAAGGAGGACCACGAAAGACTAGTACCAGTAAGGGTCAGTTATTGATTTGAGTTTACTCACTAGACTCGTCGTAATTTTAATAACCGAGATCGGGCAGCGATTAGATATGATCCAGACCACTGTATCCGAGCATTACAACTGCGGTTGTTAGTCGCAGAGGTCGGACTCTTTGTAAATCCCAGCTAATTAAACTGGGACATGGATACAAAGAGCTACAAATTTTATCATGCCACGCCCGGGTATCGAACCCGGGATACTTGGTGACGAGCACAATCACTCTGACACCGTGGTCACGACGGGGACATTGTTGTTATTATTATTATTATTATTATTGAACTTCAGACAGATACATTGTTGTTATTATTATTATTGAACTTCAGACAGATACCTAGTTGAAAACATCTGTAGAACACCTGGATGTTTTCGAGAACATCGGCACATTTAACAAAACGTTCTTCACGAATAACACCAATCGGAATTTCTACGGAAAAAACACCCAAACTTAGGAAATTTTGGTTTATTTACAAATTTTTGGTTTCATAACAAGGCTCGCCTAGACTGATGGATGGATCGTGAAATAAACACGGAAAAAATCTATGCTGGAATAGCTAATACATTGGCTGCCAGTCGGACAGACAACACATAAGCTGGCACAGCTAACGTGAATTTTCGTCTTCTGTACCACAGCTTACAACATAAGATCTCACAGTTTAAGTAGCTAATCTAAAAGATAAGAAGATGGAAAGTATAGTAGATGGATGATGCCAACGCGCAAGCATGTAATGTTGATTCGGCGTGTGTCGACATAGACTCATCTGCATGCTTTCTTCTTTGAGCGACTTTAACGATATTCGTTTTTGTTACCACTGCATTGTCTTACCTTGTTTAATATTAGGCAAATAGTACGCGTCCGTCTTCAGGTATCCGACAGAGCCAGTATTCGATCCCGAGTTTTTGTCTTCTAAAGGCACGAACGCTACCACTGAACTATTGCAACTCGACGATATCGAGTAATTTTTTATTCTTTTGTGTTGCACTGTCTTATCGTTGGCACCATAGTAATGGTACCATGAATAGTAAATACGTAAAATAGATATCATCTCTAAAATATAAAAACATATCTTTAAGTACCAAGAAGATAGTTTTTATGTAACCAAACGTTTCTTTCTTTTGCATATACTTGTATTAACGAATATATTTCATTTGAAATTTAAACATTATTTAAACTAATAATTAGGAATTGGAAAATATTAACCTACATAAATTCAAAATATCATCAGTGCACAGCTGCTCGACGTCGAGACACAACAGTAAATTTTCGTCGTCTAGACTTCAAGATTCGAACTATACAATGTCGAAATGGCATCTTTAGTCGTCGTAATGTCTCAAGTTATTTTGTTCAAGTTAACGATTATTCATATTTAGGAAAGCTACGGTCGATTTGACTCCGTAAAACAATTGCTCAGGCTGTGTTGCCTCAGTAATGAGTCAACGAACGTAATGCATAGAAGGCCCAGTGTCATTTAGCGGCAACGAACGAGATCGGCGGGGAGGAACAAACAACAGTTCTTGTACCTAAGTCAGATTTTTGAGCGGGGCTGGGCTGTTGCGCGCAAAACTCAGAAGCTATAGCTGTTGATGTAACTTTCTTCCTCCCGGCCAAACAGCGTTAGCTTCCGTAGTGATAGAAAATTGGTCTCGATCAGACAGAAACTCTTTTAGGGCAGCTGCATCTTAAGCTATGCAAGCTAATGCTGTCTGTCCGCTTGACAGCCAGCGCGTGAGCTGTGACAGCAAACTTAAGGCAGAGCTATCCAACTTTTTTTTTTTTCGTGCAACACTCTCTTAGGCTTCCACAGACTTACATTATTTCCATCCAGTAATTCCAATCACAAAGGCCTGGGACATATCTCGATACGGGAGTAACTAATGCAGTTTAGATTATGTGTTTGATTACCAACCTCTCATCGTCATCTGACCCAAATTCAACGGGTGACCAACGACAGCGGTGGTCTAGACTAACGACAGCAGCGGCTGAGGATTTCAGTTGGAGTTTCCCTCACCTACTCCAGACAGATGTCGATTCGTTACCATAAGTTCCCTGGCAACCCAACGTCTGTCCATCCCGATTCCCTTACCCAAGTCCAACGGTTAGGTGAAAGAGCAGGTATCAAGGCCTGAACCTCGCCAAAAGAAATAAAAGAAATAAATAAATAATATGAGACTTTCGGCCACTACGAGACTAATTCCACAAACAAAATTTTTGAACAGAATAATTTTGGCACACACGAGCATATTAGAGGACGTTCTATTGGGCCATGCGCTCACATAATTTAAATTGTTCTTGGAAAGGGCACGTGATAAAGAGCCACACAACCTACCATTTCAACAGTTTTTCAATAACATTATTCAAACAAATTATTGTGACGTTTTTCAATTGGATATTCAATTAAAAAGTTATTCGTTATACAAAAGTTGTATTTTTCTGTTATTTGCTTATCATTAAAACTTTCTTTGTTCGAATGTCAAGCGATTGTTTTCTGAAGTTATAAAATAAATGACAAATGATTCCCTCGTGTATAGAACGTTGTTCGGAATACGATTGCGTGACAACTGACGTCTCTTTTATGGTGTTTTATTTCTTGCCCCTCAAATGTCAGACAGACGAACTCCATTTAAATTGCGTTTTCTATAATTGATGCTGTGAGACACTTTTAATATATACTGTTCACTAAACAGGTCTTGATTTCAGAAGTATTTAAAAGTGAATAGGCCTGCAGCGTGATTCTTACATTTTCCTCAAACTCCTCTGAAAATCATAAGACTAAACAATACGAACTTCTTATTTTTACTTATAATGACAGTTTTCTTTTATTTCTTGTAAAACACATCTTTTTAGATGAATGATTATGTGTGTGATAATTTTTGTAAATGTTTATTGAAAAAGAAAAATATATTAAAATAGTCTAAAATACTATTGGTAAAAGTGATGAACATTTTTATAAAATTACATAAAACTGAAAATTCTTGTTCTAAGATTCTTTGGAATGAATGGTGAGCAGAAATTTATATTTTTGAACATTTTTACTGCGAAATGTAGACTTTTTAATAACAAAATGTTAATTTTTTAAATGTTAGTATTGATCTAATCGAAATTAACTTCGAAAGGCAGTAGTGGCATAAGGAGGACAAATTATATGAGCACAGGGAATTTTTATTAGTTAATCTAATACTTTTCAACCCTGAATGGGGTTTTCCTTTGGTCAAAGACGTCCTAACGTTATCTGAGTCACGAATATGTGACGTTACGATGGATTTACAGCCATGGTCAAGACTTCACTTATATTCTACAGCATTATTCTATTGAAATACAATCACCAGTCAATTACCACCCTACCTTTCATAGTAAAATTTCTTGTTCTTCAGAAAAATTCTCGGAGGTAGGATAATTTTCACTGTTAAGTTTCAAATACCCCTGCAGAAATAGCTCTTGCATTCATAAATTCTCCTGTATATATCTTTCCATAAAAAAAGAAAGATGTCAGTTTCATATATCCCTTCAAACATCAGTATAATCAGGTTAATGTGTAGAATAGTCGTGAACATTTATATTTCGTGTTCACTAAGTGCGTTTACAGTCGTATAGTAATATATTTAGTTCCATATTCCAACCCTATTAATGCTTTTATATATAAGCATTATTTTAGTAAATTATTACTAAAAGTGCTATATATATTCCAACCCAGGTTTTTCTTCGTTTTCCTTTCTATTATTAAATCGAGATTAGTTAAATCGTACTTGCTTCTGGAGAGTAAAATGGGTTAAGTTCCTGTATGTGAACAAACACAATTTTTTAATTTTGTTTTTCGACAGTAATTTATTTATATTAAACTTCAACTGGACATAATATATTTTTATAATTATTTTTCAGTATATTGCTCATTTGCTTGTATACTTTTAATCATCGTAACCCTTAATTTTTTATCCAAGTCTAACCCTTGGATATATTTTTAACGTAAACTAATATTAGACACACAAAAAGGAATGAATCCTCCGTAAAAATATGTACCCTCTCACAGCAGGATATCATATGGAAAGTTTCATCAACGCTCGTCAGTTGTTGGTATGTTGTTTGTGGCTGTGATAGTCATGTTGATAAACAACTCCAAATTTCACCCGACGCAAAATACCCCAGAGCTGAGATCTAGCTAAACACAGTGCCGATGCTGATCAAACACAGTCGACTGCTTACTCGCAATCAATTTGTGTATATGAGTATGGCATGGATTATAATTTGCTTTCCAACATGTCATTATTGTCTCTCACATCAAACGGGTAATACTGAAAAATGATGCGTGCGACTGTTACAAGATGCGAATTGTCGATTACCACTTAGTCGCGATTGGAATTCAATATGATCGATATTACGTTTCCCATCGTGACGAATACGTTCTTGTTCACAGAAACATGAAATTATTCGTTGCAAAGAATATCGTATTTAATAGGATTTGCTCTGACACGCCCTAACTGTGTACTATGCATTCGCGATATTGCATTTTACATGTATCATCACAGAAGGGTATATGTTCATGAGGAAATGAAAACCAATGGCGTTTTGATTCATATGTGAAGCGTATTGCATATTATGTTTCAATCAAATTGAGTAATTTTAGAATTATCATTTCAATATGCGGACATCTGTATTTATTTTCTATGACAGAGATTGGTATTAAAAATGTTAAACTATGCTCCGCTGTTAAACATTTCTACTCATGAATATTTATTGATTTAATATTTCAAAGTCAATTTTCCATGTCTTTTTAGTTGATAAATCTGCCTGTTTTTGCTTTGTTATTTCTGTATGGAATAAAAAGTATGAACATATACAATGAAACATATTATTGGGCGATTAAATAGTTCGCGGATTCTTTGGGACTTATGTTTTCAAACTATCTGGTAATAACATTCACAATAGCTCTTGTTCCAACAGAACGAGAAAAGGAAATGGTGTACATCATTTTCACTAATTTCTTTTACAGCTTAAAAATAAAATAAAAATGACGAAATGTTTTAATATTTGGTCAATTTTGCCCCGTATAAATAAACACATTTTGTCTCGTATGGCTGTAAAAACACTGGTTACATTTTACTCTATTGAAACTTCAGATTTCTAACTAGAGCTCATCGTTTAAAATGCTCAACTACACCCAAAAGAACCATCCCTAAGAACAGATTTCTTTTGTACACTGTATGTAAACTACGACTGATGTTATTTTACGATGTCGACCGCGTTAAATTCGTACTTGGCTGCTAATATCTAGGGAAAAATCTGTGATGATTCGAGGTTAGTGGAATAATGTTTTATATCAGCCATATACACAGATTTAAAGCACCATATTTACTGTGGTGAGCCAAATGACTTATGTATGTGCTAAACCAAAAACATTCGCAAAATCACGTCGCTACTCAACAACATCTGAGTTTCTTCAGATGAGAACGAATGTGTGCTGGTTAGGTATACATGTTCCCAGCGCGTGTACGACTGCAATAGATAGTGTGACGGTATTCTAGTATATCGGTTCGTATACTCTAGATAACAGTACAGACATTACGATACTTTACTGAAACTTGAACAGTGATCATTAGTTTTAACTCCCTGTGTCTTAGAATAACTCATGATAATCTCAGACGTAAGTTATTGTGTCAAAATGGCAAACAAATATTTCTAACTATATATAATTAAATAAAGTAGATATTGCACAAAAGTTGTAATATTAGAAGGCGTGTAAAATTTACAAAGAGAGCTTGAAAACTCTAACGAAATGAAAATTGGAAATAATTTTAGGAGACACAAGCCATACTCACAAAAAAAAACAAAAAACAACATCTTCATATTATTAACGATCTAAGTTCTTCACATCTTTAAACAATGTTCAGGCAAGAAAATGAGTTGTATGTAAATAAATATTGTTCTATCCAGAAAATGTCTCTTAAAGTACCTTTCTGAGTTTTGAAAAGAAAAATTCCCCCTATAATATCATATATCACTCCTCAAAGCCTGCGTTTCCATTTAAAATTTCGTGTGTCATTGACGCAGAAAGCTCACCATCTGCATATAACGCGCTATGGAGGAAGCGCACACTATACTTTCAGCGAACGTCGTAAAATGACGGGGAAAAGCAAGACAAGCGGCCTTATCGACTCTTTGCACCTGTGGACGCGTGACGGCAGAACTC
>NNCF01128175.1:659630-683786 GCA_002313205.1 Laupala kohalensis | reverse complement strand
TGTGTGTGTGTGTGTGTGTGTTCTTGTGGAAAAGAAGTAGAGGATGTTGATCTCATGATGTGGAATTGTGGCACTTATGATAATGAACGGGGGTCATGCATACGATTTTTAGTGACCAAAGTATTACGAATTGCGCCAGTTTCGCAAACAATTGCTTTGGACTGAGACGAAAGAAATAGGTAACAAACAAATGAAAGACATTGCTACAAGGAGATAGGAGACTAAAACAGAAAACAATAATAGAAGAATAAAAGATAACCTAGTAATGGATGAAAAAAAGTGGTTGATACAGAATCGATTTTTATAATTCTAATAGAGAAATTACAGAAGATTCAATAATACTATATTCTTGTTACTAAAGAATTAAGACATAATTTGAGGAAAACATAGTTATTTAAATTTCTCATTAATACATTTTTATTTGTATAACTTTTTTTTATTTGATAAAAATTAACACATTTTTAATTTTAATTTTTAAAAATTTGTTTTAGTTTGAAATATATTTAAGCGCACTTACAACATGCTAAAGAATGTTTGAATCGAATTTGAAGTATGAAGGTTTTTGTCTTCCATTCTTTGGTTGAATTATAGATTGAAGGAGTCTTCTTCAGAGGCCCAGAAAAGTTGATAAATTTCATAATATCACTTAGGTAAAGTAATAAGTTTGTTGACAACTTGAAACAATCATTGTTGTTTTAACACTGAACCCATTTTCACCCTACGTTAATTTTTTCCAAGATGATTAATAAGGGTATAAACTATATAAACAAGTATGAATCTGAAAATTTTCAAAGATGCGCAGTTTGAGAAATTGAAAATTCAATTTTTGATTTTAAACATGTTAATTTTTTCCTCTTTAACCTATGTAATATAGCATATCACTGTATAAATCATTAAAGAAGCTGTAAAATTATATCTCTACCAGCTCTCTATCTCAATTAGGAGAGATTTCAGAGCAATTCAAATGTTTTGTGTGAATCCGTTTTGAGGAGTATTGTACAAACTTTACTTTGTTATAACGTCCAAACGATTTGAAATTTTACAACAATACTCGATACATTTCTTCATCTCTATATGGCTCCCGCCACATTTTTATCAAAATCTGAGATGGTCATGTAAAAAATCTATTAAAACTGTGTTTATTCGGTGTGGAATGGCCCGGGCGAACATTGTTTAAAGTATTCCAGAGACCTAGAGAAGAGTTTCAATCCAGATTGCATGAAATAACTACTATACAACTTCTCGTAAGAGATGGTTCCTACGCTGTAGTCAGCTTTGGCCGGACTCCATTTGCATTAGTGCGAAGGCGACAGTGTGACGAGGTGCTATCAGAACAGCATCCGAGTCTCCGTCGACGCAGTTCTAATTCAAACGCTTGGAGATGGTAACGAGTGAAGTTTGCATATAGACAGTATGCCATCTGCGATGGTGGCGCGGCGGATACTCGTCCGATGGAACTAGCCGTAGAATACCAAGATACGAACGCAGGAAACAAGGCCACAGAGTGATGGATGACGATGAAGGACGACGTGGATATTTCCGGGACGGTAATGGATGTTAGTAACGGGGTAGGCACTACAGGCACAATATTGTAGATGATTAGGTTAGGTTTAATTATTGTTCGTGGGAAATTTGTGTTGCACCGTCCAAGGAAACGTGGTCAGCATTGCCACTGATGTAACGAAGCGTAAGTCATAATTTAAGGAAAACACTCCTATTACTTAATTTATACGTTTTTTTTACATAAAAATATAATCATTTATTTCCTTTTCATAACAATAAGACAATTATTTTTAAATTTCTGTAAAACATAAATAGTTTCGAATATTTTACGAGTATTTTAGACCGTGAAAAGAAAATTTAAAATCAAATTTGAAATGCAAAGGTATTGCACGTTGTCAATTCATTGTCCACACTCTAAAATTCGAATGGAAATACAAAATATTTTTTGTAAAATTGTATTTGTAAAGTAGAGTAATTACCTTAATTTGGAGAGTATTGTTTTGTAAGGTCATTATTTAGCTATTAATATTTTTTTTCAAATAAAAAAAAACACTAGATCGAAAAAAGCATTCTTATGTCTTCCAAAAACTTTTATTAGGGTATTTCAAATTAATATGTTTTGAAGAAAAAAATTTAAAAGAATCTAATAGTGTGTAACACACATTTATCATGCCTTTATTAAAGGACACATTTCTTAAGTTAAATGCAATATTCATTTAAGTTTAAAAAACTGTTTAATAAAAAGTGAGAAAATGGTTTATGATACGAATTTACATTCTTATGAGATAAACAATGACTTTGTCTGAAGTTATACACTTTACGTCAGTCAATACGTGTATGGAGCGTTGAGATTTAAAATATTAACTTTTCGGGAGATATGGCAGTAGACCTCTAACAAAACTTTAAGAATGAATAAAAAGTACAAACACAGCTCACACAGTTGCAATTTGCGCCATACATTTTATTTCAGACAAAATCTAACAGATGAAGTTTTTTTAACTTCCTGTATTTGAGAGCCAATCTCTTGTCTGAAATGGAATCATTTTCTGCAAAGTGTTGTGATACCATTATTACTACTTATACTGAAATAATTTCTTAAGAAAGCATTTTCATAATTTTTTTAGAATTTATTTTTTAAATGAGATTAATAACTCAATAAGTTTTAAAAAATTGTTTGTGAAAATATATCAATAACTTAAGTTGTTTAAAGTACAAATAAATTGAAAGTAAACGTATCAAATAGCGATACATTTTTTAAGGTTTTTTCATTAATGTTTGAAGATACTAGAGGAAATTTTGTCAGGTGTATTAGAGGAAACGTTCAAGAAAAAAAAATTACTTCAGTGTATAGTAGATATGTACGTACGACGTGTAATATAATAAATTAAAATGTGATCATGTCTTTTTAAAGTTAAAGGTACGTGATATCTCTAGAAAACTTTATGAAAACAAAATATTCGTTTGGAAAATGTAAAACTTTCACAATTAAATAAAGCACAAACTTCGTCAATTTTCGACAAATTGTTTATTAATACACTATATCACATTCAAAATGTTGTGACTGTGCACATGGCTTTTTTAAGGTGCGCATATGGTAATTGTTAGGTAACTTCAGGAGATCGCAACGTAGTGCTGTACTTTTGATGTATTGTACAATTGAATTTTTTTCTGAAATGTAGGAAGTATGTAACGTGTCAATCATAAATTAAATCAATTCAGACGATATATTCTTCTTTATCAAATTGTATGCAATTGTTTTACACAGCTCTGTGATATACAATCTTCTTCTTCTTATTATTTTCTCTCTGGCATGTTCATGGTATATTGTTCAGCTGTAGAAATTATATTCCAAGTAGCTGTCTCTATCTATAATTATTCTAAGAAATTTCTGATTATGTTGCATGTATTAGGAATAATGGACATGACAGTTACGATTGGTTGTTTAACTGAGATTTTGTCTATGTATCTCAGAAATACTTTGTGTACGATTCCAGTACTTTAAATAATTATGGGAATAATTTGTGGGTAAGATTTCCGCTGCTGTTGAACTGGGAATACTAGGTTGCTGTATTTCCTGATTTTGTCTGAGTAGGTCTCTTGAATGGTGACATTATTAGGAATGTTGTTTCATTTCTTTTGTCTATGAAAGTAATGTGAGGTATCTGGATTGTGTTATGTTGCAATGACAGTAATGTTGGTTCTGACGTTCTAAAAATGTCATTCTTCAACACAGGCTTTGGGTAATAGCAAAAGTGGGGTTTTAGATCAGTTTTATAGTGATTTGTGTAGATATTATTATTATTATTTTCATTATTATTACTTCGTAAACTGTTATTAAAGAATGTTAAATGCGAGGTTTATTGGTTACATTATATAAGTAAAATTACTAAAGAAAACAATGTGAAAACATCGTTTCATAAATCCAAATGTTCACGATAAGTTGACGTAGCATATACTTAACCTAAAACGCCAACCAGTATTGGTAATGTGTTGGAGTGGATTCTTGTTATCAGAAAGATAAAAGAATGTACGGTCAAAAAAGTAAGACCTCGCGGTAACAGAGAATTTTGCAGTTACACGATTCTAGATACGAACGTCCTGGAAGTGTGAATACTGCCACAGTACAATGGAGTTATGGCAACGCTACAGGATTTCTGGAACACAATAATGCGCTGTCAATCACAAGTTAAATCATAGCTTCACACTGAGAGAGCGAGTTGGCATGCTGTGCCTTCGAAGCTCTGCTTTATATTAATTCCCTTCCTGTTCCTGCGGGTCAACCATAAATCGCTAAGCTTAACTATTTTACTTTGATTCTCTTTCAAATGTATATGTGATAACGTTAGATGTGAAGTTAAATTCTTTATTCCTCTCATATATGTTTTTAATGTTAATATATTTCGCGAGTGACATCGCAATATTATTATGTGCGATACATATTTTCTATTATTTGATTATAAATAAACTTTGACGTAGTGTAGAGAAATTTATGTAATACGTTTGTCGTCGGTATACCCTACAGGTCGGTTGTTAAGTGAAATTGTATTACTTACAGAAAATATTGAATAATGTATTCTGGAATATCTCAATTATTTGTTGCAAGAAATCTTTAAACATTTATGTACTAATAGACAAAAATGGATATATATTGTAACTCCTTAATTTATATAACCAAAAATAATTAATTATTATAATTAATTTGTAACTTCAAGGGTCAACGTGTCTCCACTCTCATACCTATTTGATACTAGAACACCTCACATGAATTCCACCGTCTCTGTACATAATTATCTATATTGCCACGTTGAAAGTGTTACCATTCTAATAATATACTATTACGACTTTGGAAACCTTGTGTTTCAATTCAGATGTTTGCTTATCATTATGTTCGTTGAACACGGTAAACACCAACAAAATTAATAATTTGATCGGAATAAACTGGTCATTTAAATTTCAAACAGTATTGTCAATAAAATTAATCTCAGAAAGTAGCACAGAGAAAATATTTGGATATTAATACTTCGTTACTATGGGAACATTGTTTACTTCCTTGCTGATCTACTGTTACTTAACATCTCTGAAAAAGGTCTTGTTTTTTATACATATATCTGCGCGCGTAAACATTGGACCATGCCATTTTACTTGTATACAACATAACCATATGCAATCTTTAGTCCAATGAACGAATTCGTTGTATTACTTATGGGGTTTCAGTGTAGCATATCTGAAATACTATCTCACTCGGACCTGCAAGGAAGTGCAGTTGTAGAGGGAAAAGAAACTGAAATGATAATACATTGTAACACAGTAATATATTACTATTCATTGTACATTGCACCCATGTTACAACTATCCATTCGTGGTTTCCAGCGATGTATTTAGCTTCTAAAGATTCTAAATCTTCATCTTCTTTGTTAAACTACGAACTTTTACGACATTTTATAAGGTAACTATATATTACTCACGACGTTTTTTCAACAGGTTCGCGACTTCATCAGGAGCTTCTCTATACGTTTACATGAATTCATGCTATTAGTTCTACAAACGTGTCAACATTAAAAACTTTAAATAATATCCATTGTTTTAAATTCATGTAGCAAACGTTTGGAAACTGTATCCTCATTTTATAAATTTGCTCCGAAGATTAAATAGGTGTTTTGGTTCATGATCGGTACAATTTACAGAGGGATAAACGAATCATTAATTTCATACAGAAATATTCGAACACGAATTAGGGAGAAACGATTAATATTGCTATCCTTAGAGCAGAAGACTATTGCGAGGAAATATTCGTTAAAAAAGATGTTCTGTGAATCAATTCTTGTGTTGTTTGGTGGAGAGATGAGACTTATTTATCTCCTCTTGTGGTCAATGTTCTTTTTCTAATTTCCATGCTTCATTTACTGGGTATTACTCGCATATCCTGCATTCAAAACGACTGAGTTGCCTCCTCTGTAGTCATAAGCGGTTGCTACACTCTGCTTTGGCTTTTCATGTATGACATCTGTGTGTTTTGACGTAGTTACTTAGTCGGAAAAGAGCTATAAACTGCCATGAGTTCCATTGCACCGCCAAACACAAAGCATTGTTCCGACTGTGAATATCGCCTGAATAGAAGACTCTGAATGATTTTGGTATTTGATATTCTGTGTTGTGGTCTCATATCTCTTTTTATGTGCTTTCAACCAAACATAGCTTGCTATTTTTCATGAACCCACAACTTTTATATTTACATAATTAAAAGTAAAATAACTCTTTCATCAAAAACGTTTTACCTACAAGACCGGATAGTCTTTTATTTTCCCTGTATTACTTTAATGAATTAAGTTTGCCAGATATTGCTGTAAAATAAATTGGTTCAATTCGTTCGTTTTGTCCTAGAGAATGTGTGATATTTTCTGTAATTTTTTTCAGCATCTTATTTATTATGTTTTGTTTGACACTTAAAGAAAATTTTGCTATGTATCTGGGGTCAGTTAAGATTTTATTTATATGAATTTTTTACTAGTGTCTACCAGAGCATGTTCAATTCTTCTTATACCTTGTCCAAATATATTTCCCTCCCACTTATCATTATTTGGTATATATTTTGTTCCACTAAATATGGCTGACATGTTCGCAAAACTGTGTAATGAAAACAGAATAGGTCGATAGACAGCAAGGCATTTACTCTGAAGATTCCTTCATGTCTGACCTTGTTTTACTATTCCCAATTTTGTACTTCCATTGAATAAATCACATAGTTATATATATTCTTGAGAGAACAAAAGTTTCCGTAATTATCTCCGTTAGAAATATCAGATTTAGATATTTATTATGACATCAGACTTGTTTCCTGTTGGCTTCTTTTGACGTGTCTGTAAACTATTTGCCGGTGTGATTGATTTCGTTACTTCACAAGTTTTAACTGCATGTTCCATAATGAAATACCCTCCAAAATAAATAAGTTAGTAATCAGGAAAATGACGAGTTTTATTCTATTAAATTGGAGCAGAAACCAAGTGCTCGTTGAAAGAAAAACATACAACATGGAAAAAAATTTTCGTGTCAACAGTAGGACACGTCTAATCGTCTGCAATTCCTGAGAATACAGTGTCAGTGCAGTTGCCTGCAGCACTCACGAATTTGAGTTGTAGAAATCTTCAAGTTTCACTACATAAAGTTAAATCACAATGTTCATATGGTGCAGTAATGACACTTGGTCGTTTGTCTGATCTCAGCTCGGGTAGCGAGGGAAGACGTGTCGGTGATCCGTGAGCTGGCTCGTGGCAGAGCAATACACGGAGTAGGAGATCTCTAGGCAGAAATAATTCTGTGATCAACAAAATAATTTCACCTTGGTAACCTTCCGATTCGTCGAGAGAATCCTTTGTCGCTGTTCTGGAACCTTCCTAACAGCGTTCGTATTTCTTGTCAATAAGTCTTCCCTTGGCATTCTAGCAAGCTCCAAATAACATTATTTCTTGTCTAGGAACGCGTACACGTCTGTCGTTCTTTGGAGTACATAAACAAACGTTCGTTTGTCTTGCGTTCTGTATCTTTGAGTGCAGAATGTCTTCCGTGTGATAACATGTAATATCTATTCAAGTGTTGCGAGTGATAATATGTAGCATTAGGTGCGAGTGATAATATGTAGCATATCATGTTACTGCTACATATTCATGTTAATCTCTTACTTTGTTCCATTATACACTAAAGGTAATGTATATTACAATTTATTACCGTGAGACATATATCCAAGTTGACTGAAGTTAATACTTGAAGAGATAGGATTATCGATCGACACGTAAGCTCGATGAACCATGGTGTCTGCTATTTGTCACGAACGCACTGTAATATCTTTAATCCCACTGCAACCATTATGTCGGGGAGTTCTCCATCTTTGTAATTACTTGACTGGTACTCATACTCGAAAGCAGCAAGCGTGTTCTAACATGAATTCCCCACAAAATATAAAAGATAAGAGAAGGTAAAACAAAAGCACAGGATATTTAATGAGTGCTGAACTGAGGCAAGAAAACATACATAATGAGTTACATGAAATAATGCGTGGTCATTAGTCATATGTCTTGTATTTGAAATTGAACAATTAAATCAGTTCCTGATGAAGCATAGATTACTCACAAGTAGAAATACTCAAGAGTTCATCCAATATGAGGGAGCCACTAAATTTACATGCTTGAGCGCTTTGGCTCGAATAGGAATTCGGCGAGTAGAAAGTTTTAACACCGAATTGAACTTAACACTGAATGAAACGCTAGCATGTACGTGGGTGCTGATCACTCGTACGAGAACGCGATGTCACTCCCGTGAGGAAGAGCGATAGAATGAGTTCTGGTGCTAGCGTGCGGAGCAGAATATAAAGGTCTGGTTTGGAACGATGTTGACCGCTCGTGAACGCGATGAAGACTCTAGTTCTGGTACTAGTGCGTGGAGCAGAATATAAAGTTCTGGTTCTCTATGCAATAACTCTAGTTGCTAGGTTTGATAATCAACCAGGGCTCCTGCGATTAGGAGAAGTCTGTAGGAGTTTCCTTGGCGATAGTAACGCTACAATTATGCAGAATACCCCAGAACTCTACGTAAAAAATCGGAGGAATGATAGAGCACATTAAAAATGGGACATAAAACCATTAAAGTACACAAGTCCGGAAATGTCTCTCAAAAGAGTTGTAATAACACAAAGACAGTAAGAACGCAAAAAAAAAAAAAAAAAGATTCAAGCATTTCATTATGGGAATTTAGGATGTGATAGGTGTTCTATTTTCAACACAACGAATTACAACAGACGTTCAAATTTCGGTCCATTACTAGCGAAACAGGCCTAGCACCAATATTACGGAGATCCACGAGACTGCAGGTAGAAAATATATAATTAAATCTAAAACTGACAATTAAAATAAACTTTTTTTTACCCAGCATGCACAAACTAAAAAATATATTTCGATGAAGAAATATTCAGTCACCCGTATGATAATATGCAACCCGCAATGTACATGTGTACTACGGGTTTCTATATTCTTCTGCAATTCCTTAACAAAGTTTCACAAAACGATATAGAAGTCCTACATCATTCTTATAATACATAAAAAATATATTATTATTAATGTATAAAAAATAGAAATTATGTTTTTGCATGTGAATTCAACCCCTAAGTACTTGGATTGGTTTTTTTTCTTTTTTTTCTTCAGTTTTTGTAAAACACCGTCTATGATTACAAATTAGGTTAGAATCAGTTTTAAAATAATTATAAAAATCATACATATAAATACAATACAATTATTTCTGTATTAATAAAATATTTAACAAATGGTTATTTAAATCATCCAATCGTTGACGAGAATAAATAATTTGATTAATGACCGAATTTATTGCTTATGAATTTCATATTTTATGGTGACAATATCCTCGGCATGCAAGTGAGTGACAATAATAATTCATGTGCTAAATGGAATTTCCCTGGATTGTGTTGACCTTTAATTGCGCTCTCGTCAAACGGAATGCATATCCAATTGCGATTAATACAGAGTTCATTCGTCATTTCTGTTTATTGCTCGCAGAATACCAAGTATTTCAGTGGAGAGGAAACATGTAATCGCATGGTATCCTGTCATCTCATTTATGTATTAAATACCTCAATTCTTGACCAGCATAATAGTATATTTACGTTTAATGATGTAAAAGTAATAGTTATTCGACCTTTGATTCGATAGGGTCGCACTAGAACCTAACGGAGAGGTGTTTTTATAGATGAAGGAAGGCCATTTTTTGCGCCTGTCTCGTTATACTAAATTGTACAAATTGTTATTTGAATTAAACATTTGTAACATTATTATCTATTGGTATTAAAAACTCGTAAAAACTGGTTGTGTTTAGTTTATTATGTTTCTTGTATGCATTTTTTGTTATGATCCTAGATTTCTTATTCAAATAGTTTGAGGAATCAATATAATCGAACATAATACGTTTTTAGCAATACTTCTCGTAAACACTGTTTTCACCACCATATTCACAAAACATTATCTTCTCAATTTAAAAGTCTTTGAGTAAAAATAAATATATTTCTTGCATTACCATTCAATAGAGATGTAAAATATTGTGTGATTTTTTGATATTTTGGGATAGTTGATTAAATATTTACTGACATGTTTCTGTTTTTAACTAAATTTAATTACCCATTTTCCGCTTATTCATGCAACATGCATTTATTATATATATTTTTAGAGATGCTAGTTAATTTCTGGTTGTTGATGTTAATCATTTCAATGTTATAGGTGTGTTTTAAAATAACATTTTCATGACATCTCTTGAGGAAGTACATTTACGAAGGTCCAGAAATTAAATGAATTAAATGAAAAAATGAATTAAATAAATTTAATAACTTAAGAACTGATTACTTGGAAGTAGTGGTGTAAATAAGTTATTAACCTTTGTTTCTTTTCCCTTCTGCCTTGAACTGCATTTCATTATTTAAAGAGATGACTTCATATATTTAAAAAATCTGTACATCTTCTCCTTCAAACTCTGTTGGTAAAATAATCGTAATAATAGAAATAAGACGGAAAATATTATTAAAACGGAACAATAATGTGTTGTAAAGACAATCGCATTAATACATAGGTTAAAACATTTACATAGTTAGATAGAAAGTTCTAATGTAATTAGTTTATCTTATTGTTTTGGTTTATTATTTGACAAATGTTCTTGCTGCCAAGAGTCGGTTCATGAAACCAACTGGAAGTTTGAAATAACATGAATGTACTCATCAAGACAGTTGAGAGAAGAAGCTGGGAGGATTGCAATAATAGTATTAAGTAATATATAGCAGGTAACACACGTTACAAGTGCATGGAAACGCACAGCCAAAAATAAAAATAATAAAAATAGTAAGTTAAAAAACAGTCTAGAAATTATAGTTGTAATAAAATGACATGGTACTGTAAACTACTGTCGTGTGGCAGACGCGTGGCTACACTGTCAGCGCATACAACAGACGCGTGGACGCGCGTCGGTGCATTCTTGTCGTGTACAGACGCGTGGCTACGCGCCAGTGTATGACGCAGGTCAGGAGTGCGGCATCGAGCGGTGAGGGGGTTGCAGAGCACAATAGGAAGCACAAATAACACTATTTTAGGGCAAGTACGGAGCGATTCACTCTCACGCATGCTCAATTCTCACGCTCCGGCTACGCTCATGCTCCATTCTGACTCGTTTCGACTCCCGGCTACGGAGCAGCCGCCGTCGCCAACGCACCGCTACGAGGCTTCGCCCTGAACCGACGTCGTTCGCTCTGTGACTGCAACTCCTCCGCCGACCTGTTGTGAGTATTAAACGTCTCCTGCATACCATGTGTCTCATTTCGCACCTCAACACTCCCGTCGCCTGCTAGAAGTAAGTCTACGGCCAACTCAGAGGCTTCATACTAGCAGTCCACGACACCACTGATGAAATTTTTTACGAACATATTTTAATTCCGTTTTTTTTCTCTTAGAGGCACTCTGGTTTATGAAATATTAATGTAATCGTTTATTGTTTATCATCTTATCATTTTATCCAAAAAATATTTTGAAGAAATTTATATCCAAGTATTTTAAAGTATATCTGGGTAAGGTTTTTTTAATACTTTTTTATCTTGAGATTTGATCTATTTTACTTCATTTCTTATTAACTTGGTTAAAAAGAATAAAAGTAGTAGTAATAATGTATTGTTCAAATGATATAATTTCATTGCAGTTTTCATTAATTTTTATACTTTATATCAGTGGCATACTTTAGACAGTAACCCCATACAATAAATTTGGGATGTTCATAAGTTAGGATTATTTACCTATTGAAAATTAAATGTCATAGAATTGAAATCAACATTTCCGTAAAATATGACAGTTTCACTATTTTGTAGTAGGATTTGTTTCATTTTGCTTTCTTTGTTTTGTATTGAATCCTACATATTGTGTTACTCTGTGTATCCTTTACATAACAATCAACACTATTTTTAGGTGACAAATTATTGTAACAGATTTTACAAGATTTATAAATGATTGAAGATGAAACGAAATCTTCTTAAAATAAATAAACAAATGAATGGTAGTGACAAAACGTGAATATATGGCTAATAAACTTCGACTATATTTCTTCGTAAATATGGTGTTACTGCTTTTTTAAAATACAATGTTCGTGGAGATAACTTGAAACATACACGAATAGAATTTAAAACGTAAAATAATTCTAAGTTTTAAATGTTTACGTAGATATTTGTGTGAATAAATTTTTTTGGAATCGTTTATGTTTGCATTAATACCTAAAGTATGTCCAGTCAAGTTCGTTTGATAAGGACACGTAAGAATAAACTTCGTAACATACGATAGAAGCCTCGAAGACTAACTCGTAGAATTACAGTTACCAAAGCGTAAAGAGTTGGAAGCGGAACTTGGAGATCTCGTTCCTGTTCGGCGACTCCGATTCGACTAGTCCAAGACCACTTTCCGTCACGTCAAATAAGCTTAAACCACGCTTCGTTGACTGAGCCGTAGAGCTCTGTGTGCTTTCACCACTGAGCTTTTGGTATACCCGAAAGAAAAAGCAATGGACTACCGTTTTTCGTGAACATGCATATCGCATTTATTTTATTCTCCCATCTCAACGACTGAAAAAAAAAAGGAATGAGTTAAATATTCACAGATGCTAAAGCCAACATTGGTATACAATGAAATGAATATGGAAGATATAAACCAATACGTCTCACGAATCATTAATTTTTGGAAGAAGGTAAAAATTCGTTCATTTTATCATTTGTAACGTGAAAATACTTTACTTTTCTATTCACATAACCGATTTGAAACATATTGGGGAAAAATATAACGAATAATGTTGGTACATATATATGTTGAAGAAATTAATTTTTTTGTAAGATTATACAAGAGACACATTCATGTATGCACACAAAGATTCTTATATACTTCGATTAAATTTAATTAATGATTTAATACTCTTGAATCATTATTATTATCATAAAAGATATATTGATATTATCCTGACCCGGGGTTTTCTCCGTTTTGCCTTCAGGTAGAGGCGGATTTCTTNCCTTCAGGTAGAAGCGGATTTCTTATACAGGTTCTTTAGACTTTGTCTAGGGGTGTGTTTATTGTAACAATACATCGTGAATTTAGTGTTATTTCAATTCTTATGATTTTTAAACAGTATACTCAGAATAATCGACAGTTCGATAATAATTTGTACATGTATATTTTTTGCGTTAAATTACAAACATATTGACATTCTATTAGTATTATAATTCGCAGCTAACTTTTCATCTTATCTAGGAATTCTTGCTGAAATTTTTGAATCCACCTCTGCCTTAGGACCCTTGATCGGAATTGATGGGATGATGATCCCTTGCTTGCTTCCGGAGAGTAAATTAGTTTATTGTCCTCCACGTAGTCATACGCAGTTTGTACTGCTTTTTTGACAATAAATTTATTATTATTAATTAAAATAATCTATTGTTGTAAATATTTTATGTAATACACGACTCGTCTTTTGAAATAAATAACTATAAAATAAACAAAATTCTCCTGACACCTAGAACGATTGTAAAATGCAACGTATAATTCTCGTATGCCTCTTTTTATGCAGTGTGTTATGGTTTCTGACCTCATATGTTTTAGATGCGAGTGATAAAAAACCTATAAAGCGAATGAGATGGAAGAAGTTATGTGATGGTGGGATGCATCGATGGGCTTCAGTGGAGTGGCTACACGATCTGAATGAAGTGGGGACACTAAAAGACCAACGGCTCGTGAGTGGGTGAGCTGTTTTACTGTCTATTGGATATGATAGTGTTAGCAAGAAACTCGTGAAGTCGTGGCTCTAAACTGATGGTGGAAGAGAAATGTAGTTCACCAAAGAAAGGATGATTTATTACTTCTAGTTAATTGTGTCTTGGGATGAATATTTTCTGGCGTTTTTTTTAGTTTAACTTCTTCATATGCATTAGAAACGCAATACTCACAGTATAATATATTGTAGGGACAAAAAAAACAAGGACTTGTAGTTCGGCACAGTGGCACCTTCAAATGGGAGGAAGTATCACTGCGCGTAATCAAGTATACCGTGGACAAATATCGAAGAAGCGTCAGCGATCATTGTGACGTTAGTGATACTCACCGGCAGATTGGGGCGTTACTAACTGCAAGGCCAACATAGAGAATGCATGGCATGTCGCGACTTTTTTGTATAAGACTATGGTATATCAAAATGAGATCCTGAAGAACAGGTCCGGTCCGGTATCCAACAGCAACGGTACAAGTCATATGTTATTAATTAACGCGACGTACCACAGTCACACTTATATCCAACTGCATCATAATTCTCAAACATAGAAATCTCTTAGATTGTGGTGAACCTCACCGCAAATACTACCCAAATAAAGTACTTCCTAAGGGAGTCGCCTCAGATGATGAGTTTAGTCTCTACGACACCACCTCAGAGGTGNAGAGGTCTTTGGGTTTCACAAGTTGAATGAGAATGGTAGACGGGCCCGGGTGGCGAACGGGATGGCGCAGTCGGTAGGCGCATGAGCGCGCTGAACTCAAGGTCCCGGGTTCGAACCCCGGTCCCATTTCCCATTTTCATTCGACGTAACATGATTAATCATAATTCTCCTTAGCAAATACCGTCTTTCAGGTAGATATGGTAGAAATCAATGGCAGAGACGTTACATTACGGTCTTAGTCTGTTGGACGTATGTCACAATATTTGCTACAGCTAACGGCACAGATCCCTTAGCAATGTAGATCCCTTAGCAACGAACGCTTTCACGCTAGAGGTCAGGGAACAGAGGTGTGTCTGCAAACATTGAGACAGAAAATTTACTCACGAAGTATAAAGCTAAAACAAATATATTTCATTTCTGCTTGTCGCTAGTAGGTGATCCACGCTAAGGATTCGTGTACAAAATTGTAACTAAAGACGAAAAGGAAAATTTCATGACTATTATTAAAATTTCAAAATATTTTAATGAACCCATATCAAACTGTAGAACTACTTTTACCTGGCCTTGTCGGGACCGATATTCTGGTCGTTTACCCGTTTGGCTGTTTAATCCTGTTAATCCGTGAAAAATCGATTTTTGTTCAAGAGCCCATAATGTTATCAGGTTATCGCGAATAAAGAAGCAAATGATACTTCATTACAACTCTTATTATTGTCCCGTATGTACGTATATGCATAAACGAATCCAACAAAATTGATAGATAGAAAAGAAGACATGTGTACGTATTGATACATAGAAAAATAGACATACATACGTATTGATTCATAGAAAAATAGACATACATACATATTGATTCATAGAGAAAATAGACTCGGAAGTAAGAGGGACATATAACTGGCGAACTCTCCCCCCCTTCCTAGTTCTGCCCGTCACAACACGAACACATTGCACTCCGAAAGTCGCTTCACCCCGTTGTACTTTCCAGGAACTTTCCAGCAAATGCTCATCAACAAATAATATTTGAACCACTTCCTGCTAACTATTGTACAGTGAGAGGAAATAAAATATTCCACGGGATAGACCGGTTAATCCAAGGACCGGTTGATCCGAGACCTATGAAGAGGGTGCTGCTTTATTATTGACACCGATGGTAAAGTGCAAAACTTAAATAAAGAATTACCATGATAATGTTTTATTACTTCTGCAAATTTTTTAGAAGAATAAAAAAGAAAAAAAAATCATTCTTAGCTCACGTAATTAACTACAATCACAGATAATTCGTATAAAACAGTAAAATATTAGGTAAAAGCAGAGCTGATGATACAAACTAGAGTTCATTTATCACCGGGTGCAAATAAATGTTAATTCTTTGCGGGTATTTCACAATAATAAAATGACGATTTTACATTATTTGTAATAAAATATAAATTAATGTTCGTTATATCACTTTTCTTCGTTAACTTTTGGGATGTTTGGAGTTAATTTTGTCAGAGGAAAATGCAAAAAATACAAAACCAGTAATGTCTAAAGTAAATAAGTATGCCTAAAGTAAATAACTCTTTATTTTTTCCCAAAAACTCTGCATTTATTAAATATCAAATAATCTTAACTCATAAAATTTTTACATATCTCAAAATTCTGTTTGTACTCTACAATAGTTTTGGAAAAATAAAATATTTGTGCAGAAATATAATAATTCCTAGCTGAAATACCCGTGATTTATGTGCTTCTCATTAAAAGTTTTAAAAAATGTGTAAAAAAGTAAAACCAATCGTTAAACGTTCTTCTACTTCTTGTAAAGTGACTGCAATGAAGATGGTACCTAAAGTGTGAAAGATGACATTCATGTATATCATATATCACGCTCCTCGCAGATGAAGAAGAGAACGTTGTACACCCCTGGGTGGGGCAGTTATTTCCCGATGCACCTCCGCCCTTTCTGGCCACTCAGAGAGCGGGTCGTGTCACACCACTTCGCACTTCGCATACGACGCCTTTACACTCCACTACTTCTAACGCCACACACATCGCTCGCTTTTACATCTCTTTGACAATCACGACCTATGTTCCATACTACACATTGTGGCGTGCTACACATGGGAACTGCTGATTCATAAATGAATCGCTCGTTCCAGAAATCTAAAAAAAATAAAAAGACTCACACTGTCCTATCTCATTTTTAAATGTTTAAAACCTCTAAAAAATGGCCCATCCTGGCACGAATTTTTCTCCGGTTTCCATTCGGGTAGAGACGGATATTTTTAATACAGACTCTGTAGGCTCTTGCAATAAGTCTCTAGGTCTATTGCAATAATTTATATACAATAATGAGTTATTTTGATAGCTACGGGTTATATGCAATATATTCCAAATAATCTTATAGTTCGATAACAATATGTACTTTGTGAACAATATTTTTTTGGCGTTCTTTAATACAAATTTGATGGTATTATATTGATATTACAATACGTAGCTAACTTTGTATTGTTATCTAAGAAGTGTGCTGAAACTTTCAATCTGCCTTTACTTTAGAACCCTTAATCGTAATTGCTTGCTTGCTTCCGGAGATTAAATTAGTTTATTTTTCTTGTCGTGGGTATGCGCAGTTTTGACTGCTTTTTTGACAATAAATTAATTATTTTAATTAAACCTTTATACATAAATTAAATATTCACATAGTTTTTAATTCCGTAAACAGGTTGTGTAGCGGTCAACACCTATGTGATTAAAACAGATCCTGGGTTCATTATACCACGCGTCACCATTTTCGTTTTGCTACACTTATAGCATATCTTCTCCACATATGTTTTCGGAATAAATATAATAATAATACATTTCATTCGTTCGAAATTTGTTCTACAATTATATCTCGTAAAATAAACAATAACAAATGATATTCTACTGCAGCTTTGTTTCTTCACTGTAAAAGAATCTTTTGATTGTAATAAAAAGGAAAATAATTTCCCATTAGTAATTTTATAAAAATTTACTTTCATAATAAGATTACCTCCATTCTCTTTGTATTAAATCTCTCATTCTAAAGTACTATTTTACATATGTGCTATGTACTTTCAAAAATTATTGATTTAATTTCAAAATTATTTTCCTGCATGCTCGTTATGTTACTTATCATTCCTAAAAGTTTATTTTTATCTTACTCAACCTTGGAAGAGTTGTGTACATTACCTCTGTAGCCCCATGCTGGCACGGGTATTTCTCCGGTTTTCATTTGCTTAGAGGGGTTGATTTTATGTATGGGTTCTCTAGGCTGTGATTCGGAGCGGGTCTTATTAACTCCACCGTAATAAATATTTTATAGTTATTTTAATAATGTGTTTATAAACTATATTTTTCGAATAATTTAAAGTTTTGATAATAGTAAATACTTTTTAAATAAACTTTTGTTTTCTTTATAGATAAATTTGTTGGTATTCTGCTGATATAACTATTTGTTTTCTTATCTTAGAGGGCATAGAAATGATAAATCCGTCTCTGCTTTAGACACCTTGATCGTAATTTGTGAGATGGTTCCTAGCTTGCCCCCGGAGAGTAAATTACTTTATTGTCCACCACGTGGTCTCGTACAGTTAAACATGCTGTTTTGTTAAAATTGTATATTTATTGTCATTATTATTCAAAATGTATTCAACATCTACTGTAGGTAAATCTTTGTCATGTTGCGTCAGGACATATCATAGAAGGAGAAAGAAATGGATTCATGAGCATCTCATTTCTTTCGCGGAGAATAGAACAGTGATATTACTCCTCGACGTACTCATATTTAGTTAGTTAGTTTCGAGCTCTTCGGATCACGAGTAAATTATTCAGCGCGTCTTCGCTCTTCCCAATGCCTCTTCATTCTCTCACTCCTCCTGCTTCTCTCTGCTTCTGTGATCTGGATCTTGATTCTGGTATCTACCCATTTGTTTCGTGTAGACAGACCTGTCCTGTATTGTCGTGAGTGATTTTTTTCCATTATGTCAATTGTCTTCCAGTCCTCTCTGACTTCCTTCATCCAGTTGTTCCCCGTTAAGCATGTTGCGTTCCATATATTCTTAGTCAGCCTATTGTCTCGGTTGCATACAATGCAGCATTCCTGATAGTCATTCTATAATGTTTCAGTTTTCCTCAACACTTTCTTTTTACCATAGGTTGTCTTGGTATTGTATCGTAATTTCTGCAATAGTTGTGCTGTGTCTTCTGCACTCTTATTGTTCTGTATTTTTCGTGTTGTTTTCACCTAGGTAACGGAAGTTGTCAACTCTCTTAACCACTTGGTCTTCTATCTTCTAGTCGGTCTCTGCACTCAATGTCTTCGTCTTGTTGTACGCTATCTATCAGGCCAAGACGCGACGCATTCCCGGCTCGTTGAGCAATGCCACACCATCGGCAAAGACCAAACAGTCCACTGTGGTGTTATACTTGATCTTGTATCCAATATTCACTCCTTCGATTCCCATCCTCCTCTTCAATTGTCTCCACTGCTCACTTCAACCAGAACAAGATTAAATAGGAAAGGTGATAGCCCATTCCCTTGTCGGACTCCTGTCTTTATTTCGAAGCTGTCTGATAGCATACCACGGAACTTGACCCAAGCAGTTGTGGCTTCCAATGTTTTCCTTACCAATTGAAGTGTCGTGGTGTCCAGTCCTTTCTTGCAGAGCACATCCAGTAATGTTTTCCTATCTATTGAGTCATAGGCATTTTTAATGTCCACATACGTTACTGTTGTGTTCTTCCGATTCCTATGTCTGTGTTCTATTATCCTCATGAGCCCGAAAATTTGTTCCACAGAGTTCCTTCCTTCCCTGAAACCACCCTTGTATTCTCCTATGCTCGACTCAAGCTATGCTTCCACTTTTCTCAGCAACAGTTTTGAGAATCCCTTATATCCAATGTTCAGTAGAGACACACCTCTATAATCATCCAACACTTTCTCGTCTCCTTTCTTGTGTATCGGTACGATTATGGCTTCCTTCCATTTGATTGGTATCTTCTTGTTCGTCGATATTTCCATTATTGTTTTGTACATGCTGTCTACCATCGCCCTACCACCCCACTTGATCTCCTCAGCACAGATTCCATCATTGCCTGCCGCTTTATTATTCTTGAGATCCAAAATAGCTTCCATCACTTCCTCTCTGGTGTGCACGTGTCATAGATTGGTGTCTCTGGTCGTCTGTAGTGTCATATTTCTTGTAGGCTGTTTTACATTAAGTAGGTTCTTGAAATACCTCGCCATTTTCCTGAATACTTCCTCCTCACCCATTTTAAACTCTCCTCTCATCCCCTCACGAAAGGTTCCCTTGCTTCGTACCCTTTTATCCTATTCTTCATCTCCCTGAAGAAGATTCGTAATTTGTTTTTCTTGAAGGCATTGTCAACTTGTTCTAACTTCTCGTTCCACCTGTTTCTCCTGGCGTTCCTGATAGACTTGACAGTCGTTCTTCTCACTGCCTCAAAAGTCCTTTTCCTTCTTTTTTGCCTTGACATTTCATCTGCGCCTTCCTTCTGGACTCTGTTGAACCCTCGCACTCATCTGTCCACCACTCGTGCTTCGTTTTCTTGTTGCCAATCGTTTAGATTCCTTCTTCACTACATTCCAAACGTTCTCCCAGTTACTCTCCGCTGACAGATTCTTGGCATATCTATCTCTCTGTCGATCCTATGTTTGTTCAGTGTCTAGCTTTTTCTAGTTTTGTTTGCTATCCATCTACATTTGATTTCTGTAAGGTAGTGGTCAGATTCCATTCTGCTGTTGTTCTTGACTTTGGTGTTCATTATCTGTTGTCATTAACAGTAGATCTTGTCCCGAATCGCTAAGTCATTCAACTGTCTTTCTCCTTGGACTTACCCATGTTGTCTTCTAACTCGCTTTGACTTTGTAGTGTGTGGTCATGATTCTCATCTTGTGTCTCCTGCACAGGTCCACCAGCCTGTCTCCATTCTTATTTGTTCTCATGTGTGTTCTTGTGATGTACTCGTATTATTACTTGGCGTGCTGCATCTTTTCCGAAGGTGCATGAAGAAAAACGTTTGCTCCCGAAAAGTAGTTTTAATAGAGAAAGGTGTTAAGATGAAAAGTAAGATTTTGCTCACTATTCACAAGCTCGTATCCTTTTATATTTCTTTACTGTATCCGTATAGGTGTTTATACATTTAAATTATGTCGGAAGTGGTAAAAATATTCTTAAAATGCCGGAGCAGTAGAAGTGTAATGAGAAGTGCGTCTATACTATGTCCTCGTGTACCTCGATACCTGTGTCCTCCTGTATTGCCTCCCAAGCATTATGAGCGAAAACGAGGTACACGTAATACACACATTCCGAGCAGAAATAATGTAGAATAATCCAGCAAACGACAGATGTAAGGTGGACAAGTGTTAAGCAAAAAACTGATTGAAAAAACGGCTAAAACTATTTGGCATTGGGTTTGAAATTAGTCAACTACAACAACAGCTAATACTTCTTAAGAGGACTATTCAAAGAAACTAATTTAGTGGATAAATTACTTTGTAACTGAAGAAAACTATTACTTTAAAAATTAGTTTTGTTCAGTTGTTGGAGATAAATACGTGGTGTAGAGGTTTACATTTCTGGGTATGATCTTGGCTTGTCGTCATGTTAAAATTTTTCATGTGACCATAATAAACTCATATCTTGAGTGGATGTAGATAAACTCAAGAAATATTTGCGTGTTAGGCTTCGGAATATATCATGAGCTTCAAAATATACCATAATAGAATTTCATATTGTCCCATCAACCAAGACACCCGCATTCTTTGGGAAATATATTTGTATTTTTATTCTTCTATTACTTCGAGCATGAAATTGATTTGGGTTTTGAGATGATACTGTGAAACTTTCGAACCAGTCAACGGTTCGTCATTTGAGGACTATATCTTTGAGAAAAAAGAAATACAATAGTTATTCGTTGATTGCTCCAAATAAAGTAAAAGAAACCATATCGATAAGATGAGTGAGATTTCTTGGCAAGAGTTCTTTCTCCTACTGTTGGCAACAGTTCAACCTTCTGCAGACAATCTCAAGAGTTTCTGGAGTATCAAGTCTTTCTTATTGATGTCTCTGTGTTCATTGGAGTAGCTAGAAAGCAGGATGCTACTGAAAATTTCACTTTTGATTAATTTTACCTTCTATGATCAAACAATATTACAAGAATTTCCTAATAAATATTATTTGAAATATACTGAAAGGCATGTAAGTTAACAGAAAATATTTCGATGTGGCTGTCAAACATACATTGCCAAATTCTACAAATTTAAGTATTATCCGAATTACTTGAAAGAAAAACAAGTTTACACAACAAACTAGGGCACACGGCGTTCCATACGCTCGATCCAGAAAAGAAATCAGAATAGCGCCATATGAGCAAGTGAATTGAATGTTGGCGATGGATTATATTTCAGTTTAAAGAAATCCGAAAGTACTTCCAACAGAACGAGAGATACACTTATCATTACTCTTATGGACGATAGCGAAGTTGAAGCATTTTGCTACACTGTGTAAGGCCTCTACCAACATCAAACCAATTAGACTAGCAATTAATTAATTAATAATTTACTGTCATGAGAGCTGTTACAAACAACCTATTGAGGACAATAAACTAATTTACTGCTACAACTTGCCCGTGTTCCCGATTACGGTTTTGTTCTTGGGTTCAAATTTCTTTCAGTGAAGTTACGTGGCTTTGAGAATAGGTACCACAAAATGAATAATATTTTACTATTATTAATCGATTACAATGTATAACTAACATTAGTTATAAAAGCAAAGTAATCAAAATTTCGGATCTTAGACAATTTTTGTCTCCTTAGGCGAAAGAAAATCTATCACAACCTGTCTCTTTGCAGTGTGATAGCAATTTAGGATCCAACTTTGTATGCAATGGGGAAGAATTCACGTTACATGCGCAGTGTAGTGAGTAATTCTAGGATTTGTCGATATTAAGTTTATTTATGTTGATCTCACGAATAATGGGTCAATATTCGCGAGAAAGAGTCAAAGAAAAGTTGGTGGGTATATTTTTCTCAAGATGAAACACGTATGACAAAATTATAACATGGAATCAAAGATAAGCAATAACTTTACTATTTACGTGGATTGTCGTGATGTATTAATTAATTCTGAGGACACAAAGCTCTCTCTTAATTGGAATAGAACGTACATTTATTCAGGTCACGTATTAAATTTCTACTCAGAGAATATTTTAGTACAAAAGAGAGCGAATGGTTTATGTCTTAAGAGATAAGACGATAGTACTTTCGAATTGACGAGGGAGACATTAAAATGTGCGAAAGGTTCTTTAAGCCAACAACTATTTCTAAGAATTTGTTTATATAAATATTAAAAGTATATTGTATTACCTTCAAAACAAGCAACAGCAAACATAACCTCAACTAGACGAAATGATTGATGCTGTATTTCCTTATAACAAGTATTTGACACATTCAGTAAAAAGATGCCTAAATTTTTAAAGTATGAAATTGATTCCAACTTTTAAATAAAAGATATAAAGAAAACAAAAGGAAAAGATAAGAAATATCGTATGCACGGTTTAAAAATTAAAATAGAAAGACTGTAATGTCAAACAAATAGGGTTAAAACTACAATTCAGACCGCAAACAAAATTTAATGTCAGTTGAACAAAATATAGTATTGTGTTACTCCACTTTGTTTGAATAATGATCACTTGATCTATCGGGATAAAACATTAATAATATAAAGAGGTTAATCGTTACAAACGTTGCATATAAGAAGTGATATTTATGAAAAATACACACGGGAATGTGAATTTACGCACTAGCACATAAATGCAATCAGAAATTCACAATACAATATTGTAACATGTTTGTGTAATTTCTACTTCTTTGTGAACTTATTTTGAGTTTATATTTACGTTTAATATCATGTCGTATTGTTGTATTCCTTGTTATAATTTGTCACACTTGAAAACGGCTTACACCTAACATTGAAACGTTGTGTCCTGGTAAAGCACAAAATAAATTGTATTCGTCTGTCGAAAGGACATTAATCTTAAACTATTTACGTACCCTGCGTTCGTCAGAATTATAACGTGGAATCAGAGAGATAATGCAGTAGCGAAACAGATACTATTATATCTTGAGTACAAAAGTATAGTTGTTGCTTTACGTAGTTTAGCCTGCATATATACAACACTTAAACGTTCTGAGGGTGAAGAACGAAAACCACTCTGTTGCTGGGACTCGGTGACATTCACTGACACTACCATTCAGCGCCACCTTCTCTGACCACCGACCTTTTCAGTCCCTATTCATATATTTGAACAGCGAATCTTCTGCACAGTCGTCGCTAAGGAGATTACTGGTCCTTTCACTCTAAAACGTCTAGATAGGTCCAATACTCGACGTTTCCAGGCCAACTCATCAGTCTAGAGTTTTCTGGATCGTTGTTTACAACATTATGAACATTTTATATAAATTTAATATGGAAAAATAAAGTACACAAGTTACTTATACTACATTGAAATACATGTTGCCCCTTCTAGTTTATTCATTTGTTTATGCATGGATACCAAATTTTGAGAATTAATAATTGTAACATCAGGACCAGTGCAGTCTATAGATTTTGAAATATTAACATTTTCAAGCATTTTGCTAGCCG
>NNCF01128175.1:572615-659154 GCA_002313205.1 Laupala kohalensis | reverse complement strand
GAGTTCGTTCAAATTTGTAAATACGCAGATTTTAATTTGACTTGTATTAAAGGAATATTTTATTGTTATTACACGTGTGTTTGATTGCTTGGGGAAACCGAGCTGGTGGCAGCGAACTCTACCATAAAGGTTGTGGTTTATGGTTGAATCCCGCTTCTGCCCAAAAAATACCCACATCGCATCTGGGCTTGCGGTGTGCCGTAACAATAATAAAGCAAAAAAGTTAATGGACTTTTTATTCCATTGTATATTCCAGAGCATATATTACTAAAGTTGACTTAATATTGTTTGGAGAAACTTTGTTGGAAGGCCACATACAGCGTGGTATCTTACCTCGCACAAGAGGTAGCAATGTTTTTTTTTGTAAATTAAAAAGTAGGGTCATATAATTACTTCGAAATACATATTTTGAATAATTAATTTTG
Source organism: Laupala kohalensis (assembly GCA_002313205.1). Lineage (NCBI taxonomy): Eukaryota > Metazoa > Arthropoda > Insecta > Orthoptera > Trigonidiidae > Laupala > Laupala kohalensis. The sequence continues at coordinate 658,729 of NNCF01128175.1, read as the reverse complement.
AGTTCTCATTAACTTATATTTTATTGTTTTTTTTAATAGATGCATTTTATATGTTCTAACTCTCAAAAACAAAAACGTCATTTACAGGGTACATTTCGTTTAGGCCGTCAAATAGTAAAAATTAATAATATATTATTTATGTATCATTTACGATTTATTAACCAAGTGCAGAGGTGATGGAAGTACCGTTCAGAATTTTTGATTGATAACTTTTAACCGATCATGAAATCTATACATAGTGGTCATTTTCAGCTATGCTTTTTTTGTAGAACAAGTTTAATAACAACATGGCCCTTAAAATAAATCATAAGTTTGTCATATAAATAATATTTGTTGTGCTTCATGCTAACATGCACAGTATAAAATTTACTCAATTTTATAGAATTGGTAGTGGTGGTATGGAAATGAAACGGAGGGGGAGGTTACTTAGACCCTGACCTAAGGCCCCACCGATATTTTTTGAAGCCTGCACCAATGGACACCAGTGACAAAATTTTGCCACACTACTTGATAACCCGACGTTGCCCGGGATTTTTCTTAGACCAATCTTTTCTTAGGAAAAAATAAAATCTACCCACCTGAATAATGTAAGATGAAAATAATTTTACTTGTTTTTCTTTAAACATTCTAACATTCCAATTTTACAATTTCAAAATAATACAAATTTAATACAAAATTTTATTCTTGTATAAGTCTTTGAGGTAAACAATATTACCACTAATTTTTGTCCCTAATCCGAAAAAATTAACACTTATTATGATTTCAACTCGAAAAACACAACTCATCGGCAATTTGAATGTAATAATTATTGATGGTGTTATTGCGTCGTTTGGAAAAGAAACTCTTATTGTATAAAAAATACCGAATTTTAAATCACGAAAGTGATGGAAGTTTACTTAGTTTTGTTGTAAAATTTCCTTAGTATTTTTACATCACTTTTATATATAGGTCACTATATGACATTTCAGGAAGTTATTTAACTCTTCCTGAGTTGAAATGAAAATCACGAAATTGTTGCTCTCGACCACCATGTTCGTGCATGCTCTTCTGCATTCCAACGAGCCAAGCTAGTTCCTGAATATTATTTGTAGAATATTATTAAGTAAAAGATACAAATTAAATCATGTATTTTCCTCGTTATTATTCATATCGTTGTGGATATGTGGATAAGCAATTAGAATAGTAGTAATAAAGAAAACAATTATTCATTTCTGTGATTTAAGTAACTTGGAGGGCTGGTCCCATCTTAAGTAATGAATACGGGTCATAAATGAAGAAGTCTCAATTTAGCTTCATAATGAACCGATGACGCAACCACGGAATATTACACTGGTTGCAGTGGAGTCGCGAGATTGTGACGCCAACGACCTCTTGCGGTGCGACGGAGGTCTGCGAAGCTTGGCGCCGGTGCTGACTGATTGCTCTATCGAGTCGTGCTAACGAGCTCTGCCTTTGTTATTGGCTCTCGACCTCCTCTCCCCTCCCCCATCCACACGCCCTTTCTCCTTATCTTCTTTAGTCTCTCTCTCTCTCTCTCTCTCGCTACTCCATTTCTCGAGTTCACGTCACTCTCCTAGTCATCTGTTATTCTGTTTCTTCGGACCGTGATTTATTTCGTCTGTTTGATTCAGTGTGAGAATTTCGGGACCATCACTAGATGAGGAATGTGTGTTGAATACACTATATAAATACGTCACAAGAAATACTCTCAAACAGTTGGTAAAAGTGTCATTGTTATTGCAAGTGTCATTCTGACATCCATTTCAAAGGCAGTATTTTCAGTTTTTATCAACTAAATATTTTTTTCTTTCGTCAGTATTTGACACTTGTAGGCAAACAATCAGGTGCAAGAATGCATCTTCCTAAATTTACTGCCTCATTTCTCTTCAATTTTGAGCTGATTCATTTGTATGCAGTATCAAATACAAATGTCCAGCTGCTTTCGTGAGTTGATTTGCCGTGAATATTAATGACATGATGGAAAACTGATAAAACAAGAACAAGACAAACTTACACTTTTCATTAGATGTATTCGAAGTTTATTGCCCCAATTGAACTACGAAAAGAACATGTTCAAAGTTAAAAGATTTAAACTTTCTGAAACGTTTGGAATGAACTTTCTATAATATCCCGCTAACCCTAGAAAAACTTGGATGTTTCTGACTGTTTTGGGTGTCGTGTTTTCTTTAATTGCCGGTATCTTTTCTTCATCTACTTGTAGGCCGTCTGCCGAAATAATGTTTCCTAGAAATTTTGTCCTTTTTTAAAAAAGAAGTGGCATTTTCCGGTTTCTGTTTTAAGTTGGCTTGTCGTAATCGCTAGAATATTTTTTGAGACTTTATATATGACTTAGTAAAATATAAGAGTCATAACGCAGTACGTCATCTAAGCAAACTACACATCTTTTGTTCACTAAACCGTCTAGCACTATTGATATTAAACTCATAAAAATCGTGGGCGCGTTTGTTAGTCCGAAAGGAAGACGATTGCAGTGATACTGCCCCGACGGCGTACTGAATGCCATATAATCTTTAATATTTTCTTCCATTTCCACCTGCCAATAACCGCTACATAAATCTAAAGATGAAAGATTTTTTGCTCCTCCGAATTGGTCGAAAACTTCGTCAATATTTGGCGGAGGGAATATCTTTTTTTGTAACGTTGTTGAGATCTCTGAAATCTATGCATGGACTATATCTGCCTTTATTATTTGAAGATTTTTTCCTGACTAGTATAATGTTTACTGACCAAGGGCTTGTGCTGTGTTCATTAATTCCCTGATATAACGTATCTGTTATTGCTGTGTCTAATAATTGTTTTTGTGATTGTGGTACTCTGTAAGGTCTTTTTTGAATTGGGTGTAGAATCTTTACTGCAATGGAGTGTACAGCCTAGCCTATTATCTCCAAACTCAGAGCCATCTGAATATTCTTGTATTAGTTCTACGAATTTCTCTTGGATCTCTGACGGAACAAACTCTATGTTTATTACTTTTAATACACCATTTTCCTCTTGACTTTCTGGCCACATGAGAGGATCCTGTTGTATACTGTCAAGTGTAAGTATCTCAGAATTTCCGAATAACTCTACTTTATCTTAGTTCGTTTTTTTAATTTCTTTTCATTTTTACTTTCATTTACTAATACAATTTGGATTACACCATGTTTTACTTTTGCTATTGACGAAATTATATTTATTTTATCATCCTTCGTCCAAACTTCCGAGTTTTCTAACAAATCGACTTGCACTATGGTTGTTGTCATTGAGAACGGTTTGAGTTTTATTTTGTCAATGATTTCTCCGTAGTTTCGTTTTATTCTTTTGTTCCAGTGACTGTTAGCTATGTTACGTCTGAATGTGGTTACATAATAAGTTAATCTCTGTTGTCGTCAGCTGCCCGTTTTGTGCGTGTGTATTCTTACGTCCGCGTAGCTCCGTTGCGCACTGCCTTTCGACACGACTTGAAGAGAAGCTTTTTTCTGTAGTAAAAATTAATTTCTTCAGTAAAAATAAATTGGGCAGTGCCTTCAACTATCTCGGAGTTCTTCATACGATCATTCATACATTTGACTCTAACACGTGTGGATGGTTTTGTATAAATTCATTTGCTGGACCCGAAATTCGAAGGCGAGTAGTGCGCTAACGTACCGTCTTCTGACCATACGCTACATTGACTTACTATTTTTAGACGTTCGAGAAAAGTATCTATCGATATCTCATCTTCACCCGTGAAAGAAGGTACTAGCAGAATGTTATGGTCGAAACCAGCTTTTGCTGCGGCGAAACTACTATGGTTTTTAAAAGTTATTTTTTCTGCCGTATANCTAGCAGAATGTTATGGTCGAAACCAGCTTTTGCTGCGGCGAAACTACTATGGTTTTTAAAAGTTATTTTTTCTGCCGTATATCTTCTGTTTGACGTTTCGTTTTTTGCGTCGCCGTCTAACTTATTGACTGACTGATTTCGTTCTGATCTGCTGAAAAAGATTTGGCCCTCTCAAGTTAAAAGATCCATGATTCTTTGTTAAGTTTTTGTCTTAATTTTGAATGATGCAACACTTAACTTCGATGGAAGGAGAGGTTAACCCGCCATTATTTCTTAAATTTCTAAATACTGCTGTGCCATTACTCGTATATGGACAGTTGGACATAAAAATGGCTGTGATTGTACAGGAATTCAAGCATGGGTTGTACATATAGGAGAGGGAGAGAGACATTTATAACGAACTTAGTTATTTATCTCGCGTCTTAACAGACTGAACTGTTCATTCTATATGTGATCTATATAAAATTCTATCTCTCTTGTGATCTGTATAAAATTTCTGGATTTTTTTGCATACTCCGTGAGAGTATTAGTTTTCCTCCTTTGCCGTTATATAATTTTAAAACATTAAGTCATTCCATAATGCATTTTTAATTTAATCTAGAAAAAGAGAACAAGAGATACAACTCTAAAATTTATTTTTTCTTTTTGGTTTTTCCGGTTCTGAATTTACTTGTGCCCTTCTCATGGTTCTACATTTTTCTTGACCCCAATTATTTGAAGAACATTTTGGTGAACATTTGGGGTCATATAACACCGAGTCGTCAGTTTGAATATGGCGCGTCACATTTTGGCAACGCGGGTGGTGCTACCACTTCCACGCGACACTTATATAACTGTTTCAATTTAGATTCTGGAATATTATGTTAATTAATTCCTTTACGTTGTAAACCTGACACCAATTTAAGAACCTTCGTCCGCAAGTAGTCCAAATGTATGGTGAATGTTAATCTATCATCTAGTATTATTCCAAGATACTTCACCTTATAGTCGATTCGTAATCGACATTCGCCAATTGTCACAATAGGGTTACGTCTAGAAATTTTATGACGTAGGCCTAACACCATTCCTACCTTTTTATTGTCAGAGATTACTAAGTCAACGTCTGCGCTGCAACGTGTCAACCTTGTTTATACATCCTTCCATCTAGTCTCTAAATCACGTGTGCTATTCCCGCTTATGAGTAATACCAAATCGTCAACATTAGCAGTATAAAGTATAACATCCTGATCCAAACGAACATTTAATAACATATTCCATAACAGGGCCCGGAAATGACTACCCTGTGGGCATCCCTTTGTGAACTCTCTACATAGTACTTCATCTCCTGTTTTGAGCATTATATACCGGTTGCGTAGATAGTCCCGTTACTAGCACATTGTTCTGTTTGGTACACCCTTTTTTCTTAGCTCCTTCTAATACCGTTTCCCAGTTTACGTTATCAAATGCTCGTTCATAATCTATAAAGACTAGTAATTGGTATTTACATTTATGTCCATCTATATTTTGCTTGAGATGTTTAAGTGTATCTTCTGTACTTCGTCCTTTCATGAATCCGAATTGATGTTTACTTATTTGCTCATCTATTACTTGGCGTATTTCGCGCTCCAGTACCTTATCGAAAAAACACAGGTAGCAAAGTTATTGGGCGATAAGAAATTGACAGTTGGAGTCTCTGTTTCAGGGTCTTTGAAAGACGCAAATCATCCATTTTCCAGGTTCGTGGGAATTAGTCATACTGCTTGCAGACATTGTAAATAGACGCCAATTCGTCGAAATACTTTTCGCGCATAAAGTGAACCATATCTGGTGTTATCCCTTCGAACTGTGATTCTTTCCAAATTTGAGCAATCGTATAACGTCACTCACCTCTTTCTCCAATATTTTTTCATCATCGTGCATTATAATCATTTTCCCGTTGACATTGATGTTGTCTTTCTCTACAATGTAGGACGCCGTCCACCAAGTTCGTTCCAGTTGTTATCCAGTTTATAGTGAAGGTACCATCCTCTTTCACACTATTCCATATTTCCTTTGTCTTCAGCCTTCCCTTTCCCATAATGTGTGGAAGCACCCAAATGTTTTTGCTGAGTGTCTTTCCCACGAAATTNGGAAGCACCCAAATGTTTTTGCTGAGTGTCTTTCCCACGAAATTGGCCCAATTCTCACGCTTTACCCGTTTAGATAACTGTCGATATTTTTTTAATTGTTTTTGATACTCTGTATGAGCTTGTTCCCTCTCATGTGTCCCTTTAGTTTTTCGCTGATATACCCGCTGCGATGTCCACACCTTTATCTTTTCCTTTGTTATTTCGGATGTGCACTACGGTTTTCCAGGCCGATACCTATTCTTTATACACTGCTAAATATGGCGTCACTGTCCTTACCATATCGTGTTGTATGGCATAGATTCTGTCAACTATATCATGAGTTTCCACGGTTGACTTATAAGGACTCATACTTTGAAACAACTTGATGCATTTTGCCCAGTCCATTCTCCTGTAGTTGTAATTCGTTAGTGGTTGTCTCTGCCTCTATCTTCTCAATGTCGAACCTTATTGTCTAATGATCGCTGTGTGATGTCTTGACTCACATACCAACCTGTTGCTGTCGTATACCTTGTTCTCCCTTGTAGGGTGAGATCAATAATGGACTGGCCATTATCCGTCTTAAATGTTATCTGTCCTTCCGTATTTACGATACTCAAGTTGCAATGAAGTATGATTTCGATGATTGATTTTCGCCTCTTATTATTTATGCTATCCCCCAATAAGAGAGACTGCCCATTCATTTCGCCACCGATATAAATGTTATTATTACGTTATTATTACGTATTGATTATCCGTCGTACAGTATTGAGAATCGTATTGGTCTTACAGTTCTATTTGACATACACAATAATTAGCAGAACCGTGATGTCATCTTCCGCTGTTGTTGTCGCTTGAACGTATTTGGAAGTTTATTATTTGTGTTCTAACATTTCTATTCTTGTGTTTGCAATTATGATTTCTGATTCCCCACCAATTACCCTCTTATATTTTGGTATATTCTGTATCTTTCCGTGACGTGTGTACGGCTCCTGCTAGAGGCATACATCCACTTGGTTTTCCTGAAAGTAATCTATAAACTTTGTCATCCCAACTTATCCGCGTTGTAAATTTTTTTGTAAAATTTTATTTGTCATGATCCATAGCTGTTGTCATTAAACCTCTTATTCGTCTGTATTCCTTCCAGTTATCGCTTCTATGTGAATGTGTAGCGTCGTACCCATTCCTGAGAGAATTTTGCATACTTTTCTGTGTCCTTTCTCTGTGTACATCTGCTGTAATCATGATCGCTTTCCCCAAGGTGCCCACACGTTTCATGAGTATCACGACAAGTTTGAGCCAACTGACCGAAACGAAGACATTTATAACATTTAAGTGGCTCTATGTACTTCGGTATGGTGTAGGACATGTAAAATACGCGTACTCTCTTATTTATCATCATTTTCCGATATGCCATTGCGTTTACCTAACCAATGTTTAAATTTCATTGTAATACCCAATGTTTAAATTTCCATTCCTTTCTGCAAACTTTTCTAATTATTTTAACTGTTTCCTCNTTCCATTCCTTTCTGCAAACTTTTCTAATTATTTTAACTGTTTCCTCTGATGGTAAAGACCTACTTTTTCTTATTTAGTGTAGGAAATGCTGATCTGCTATTTCATCAACATGATATATTATCACCTTTGGTCGGACTTGTCTCAACGGAATTTCAGTTAAACATTGTGGAGTTCCTAGTGTTTGCTTCATTTTATTACTACTGTTGTCGTCGGTAACTTTGAGGATGATGTATCCAACTCGTGTTCTCCGTGCGCTCTCTACCAGAATATTCAGAGTATTGAGTAATATTTCCTTCAGTGCTCTCTCTACATCTACATCCACAGCATCGCTCTTCTTCCTCTATTTGTTTTTCTTCTGCACCCCTTTGATCGACCATCCTGTATTCCTCGTCCCTGTTGTACTTGATAAGTCCCTGGATTCTTTTATCTTTAAGGTTGTGACGGCGTACTACCTGTTCAAAAGTCTCGGTCGTGCCATCTCCCTCTGCCAGTGTGACTTCCCTTCCCTGTATTTGAGTCTGGTGGAGTTTTGTCATTAGATCCTCTCCAAGGGCCACCCTGTCCGCGGCCTGTGTTTGACACATTCCATTCCCCTATTGTTCATAGCTGGGAGTATATTCTCTACGACCGTTTTCCCCATCTGTCGAGGGCAGGACCCGTCATCGGAGTCTCCCAACCCTTTATGGTTGACATGAAGGGTCTCTCTGTCTATTTTTGCAATACTTACAGCCAATTGTCTCTCGAGACTACCGTATCCCTTATTTATTCGCTCTATGATCTGAATCCATCTATCATATATCGTATTTATGACATGTTCCTCCATACATCGTAGAACATCAAGCTCTAGCAATTGTTTTGTGATCATAATATCATGTTCCGTCTCTGCTGCTTGTTGTGCCGCCTTCATCTCTTCCACTTGCTGTTGTACCATCTCCTTTTCCCCGACTTGTCGTTTTAAAGTTTCATTTTCGCAGCATACTGCTTCATATCCTTTCCAAAACAATTATAACAAATCTCTCATACGGCATGAAACTTTGCCCGAAACTCCTCTTGCTCCAATTTTCTTGTTTTAATAATTCTACTGTGGTTAACATCCGGCGCAATGCATTGATGCATGTGCCCGAACCCGCAGGTGCCCGAACCCTGTATAGGGAACGCTGATCGATATATGTCCTTATGTTAGTTCCGTGACACGCCAGAGGTCGCAGTGGGCCATGCCTCTATACACTGTGCACGGAGTATTCTTGCTCATGTAAACACGTTATATATACTCCGTTGCGTTACGTTCGCAGGGGACCGTGCTTTTTCTTGATGTCTAATTCAAGTATAAATATTCAAATAAATCCTGCAAATTACCACTTAATACCGTCATACACAATTTGCACTAAGTGGCCTAAGCAATACAAGTATACGGCTTCATTCTCCCTATGCTCCGAATACACGAAAAATGTTATACAATATGGCCGCTTCCAATATTTACTTGTGTTGTCGTCACTCCAGCTAATGCATAATCATGTGGAATTCATTTCTTGTGACCTGTAGGACATCTAAGACTAACGCTAAACTTCGACCGTACATCACTCTCAGCGTTTTGCCTCCCAGTCGTTCTCATACACACAGTGTGATGTACTCATATGCAGACGCATGATGCCATGTTATGACCACATTTTTGATTCGCCATATTTACGGCCCAGATGGAAGGATCACGCCACGCCTACCAACACAGCTTCCTCCTTGTGGGGTTTTCCTCTTAGATTAGGGCTTCCTCGCTTGATGCTCTAAGCTTTCGTTATTACTAAGCGTGCATATGCACAGGTAAGGACTTGAGTGTCGATAATGCATGAGTCTGATCACAAAAACTATAAAAAAAAACATTTCGACATCAGTATTACAATTATTTTACTTTCTTTTTTTCCTCCTTTTCTTTCTCTTTTTTCATATTGCCATTCGGTCTTGCAAAGAGCTCGTCCTCATGGTATCCTCACTGCTCTCGAATTTCCTTGCCTCTGCGGAAAGGTCTCAATCAGCTTTTCGCCATCGTCTTCTCAGACGGACAATGGTATCTATTGGCAAGGTTTGAATCAATGACCTATTAGTCGCTAACAAGGAGCAGGGGTTAGTATTCTTGGTGTATCAATGAAAGTACTATTACCTGAGAGATTTCTTCATAAAAATCAATCCAACAAAAATATAAAAGACAAGTCACAAATATTTTTTAATATAGGAGGAGATTGAGGCAGTACTAAACCGTCATCCTAATTGATTTTTTTCTGAGTTCCCCTCGATTGCTTAAAGTAAATGTCGGGATGATCCCCAGAGTAAAGTAGAATTTATCCTTCAATTTTAGTTATAGTTTTTCACGTATGTTTCAATGTTTTATTATTTTATATTATTGTATATGTGTTTTGTATTGTATGTATACAAATGATGGTCTGGCGGAAGAGCAGGCCTGATGATCTGAGCCTCGCCCCGGAATAAAGTCTTTCTTTTATTATATTAATAATATTTTCAATAAAATAATCTCGGTGTAATTGAATAAAACATATACTGAAATAAGTAACTTAGTATACGATTTTTTTTACTTTTGAATGGTTGGTATACTCATATTTTAGTGATGCAGGTTATGCTTATTGATCTTACGTGGTTTCAAATAATAATTATCTACATTTTATATCGAGATATATTATTTTGGATTAAGCTATTCCGGTATAAATGGATTTATTAAAACCTGTGTAGTAGGGGTATATGTTTTGCTTTCAGACGTGCCTTTATAATATCAGCCTATTTGTTGTTACGTCAACAAGATTAAGTTTGCTTTATTTTGTATTTTGATCACGTTCTTAGCAAACAATGAAGTCGTTAAAAGAATTAAACGCAATGTCTCAGGAATATTGTTACAAGCAATTATTTTTGGTTTTGCTAGGTAAGTCTTGGTAACGTCAGAACCTAAACATTCGAGAGGTTTGTGAATTATTAATATTTTTACGGAGTATAGCCGGACGCCGCTAAGACGGAAGTACGACGAACTTGGAGCCCGAAGCTAAGCCTTTCCCTGAAAGGTGCAATTGTCTGACCCGTTTCCTGCAATACAGAAAACAAAAGGAAGTGCCCGGCGAAGAAGCTGACCCGCGCTCCCATCCCCTTTGGTATTTCATTATTTCTGAATGAAAGGATTTGACCAAGGCGAGGCCCATTATGGAATGTCGGGACCTCAGAAAAGAAGAATGTTAAGACGTGGTGAATGGAGGACTTTTACTGTATACTGAGACAATGGCCCTCCCGGGAAACAACCCTCCGGGCGCCTGGCTGGTGTCATCGGCAGCTCGTCCTACCGGTGAAGACACGGCGTTCTCAGAACAGCCAATGGATGATCAAGATTTTGGAGTGCTCATTGTGGCAGTGAAGGCGTGGTCACGTGACCTCCGCTTCCGTATTATTGGGAGGATTGAGAATCCTCGAAGGCTTTTGCTGTGTGATCTGAGTTCGCAGGATGTGACCTGGCTATTTAACGGTCGTCAAGACCAATAAGAGACTACAGTAGTAATCTAAACGCACTTACTGCTAGTTGTGAATAACGTAACTTGTAACAGTTTGTTTATTCGAAACCACTTATAATTTTGGAGACTCAGGTAACCTAGAGAGGTTTTCCGAATTTGTTGTCTTCAACTCAATTTATTAATGTGTAATTAATGCTTTCATATAACATTAGCTGTGTAATGACATATTTATGTTGTATTGGTGATTTTGAGAGTTTATGCAAGTTGTAAATAGCCAGAGCTCTATTTATTGGTATTAAATCTTTAACCATCGTTTTTACACCTGTGTTTAATTGCCCGGGAATCCGAGCTGGTGACAGCGAGCTACCTACCATAAGGGTTGTCGTTTATGTGTGAATCCCGCTTCTTCCCAAAAGAACCCACACTGCATCTAGGCTTGTGGTGTGTGGTTACAGTCTAATTTTTCAAATATTTTGAATTATATGCATTTTGGATTTTATCTCTCTTATTAACCGAAAATATTCGAAATTTTATATGAAATGCTTTTCTTACTCCGTAAACTATCATCTAATTTAAAGCAAAATTTCTCTTCATGATGAAAAATGACGAATGTTTTTGATAGTAGAGGTCGAATTCATACTTCTTCTCCAAGGTATATGTAAATATGAATTAATTATCCCTGTTTTTTCGATACAAGGAATTCTTAATGTGAATACTAGGATTTTTTACACATGCTACACTGAAGTTCAAGTAATAGAGACATTTCTGAAACATGATTTATATTAAGCATAAAGCACATTCTTGACAGCATGTCAGTCATCAGAATGCTTTAGATTAGAATGTTATCGGATTTTTTATTATAAACCCCTGACTTCTAACAGCTGTGTTACATAATAGGTATTACAATAATACAAAATGCCATTTGTTCGTTTCTGTAAGTTATTGGTATGATACCTACGTCGTAAAATTACTGATCGGAATTGATGGGACGGTCCCTTGCTTGCTTCCGGAGAATAAATTAGTTTATTATCCTCCATGTTTATGATTATTATTATTATTATTATTATAAAAGACGACGTACAATATCGTAGTTGTCTATTAACCAGTATATATTTGTTGTATGTGACGTGTTACGTTCGTTAATAAAATATATTTATAGCTCCCTTGATATGTAATATTAAACGAATGAGGTATTCCAAATTGCACATAACAAATGTCTGCTAATCCACTCTTTCCATTGGCGCAAAGCAGAAGTCTGCCTCCAATGAATCCAATACACTATGCGGATCAAATTGGATTCCTAACGAAGCAAGATTTTGCTTACAAACAGGAAATTGTTGCCGTCACATGCTTCTCTGAATGGTCTGAGTAAACAGTCTTTGTACCGTCGCTTGCGGCATTGCCTGTATATAAAATCCGGTTTGTGTGGCAGCGGCTGCGGTGGATTAGATTACGTCTGCAAAGAGACGCTGCGAGTGCGCGGCAGTAGGTTGGAAGCGGCTGCAGCAGTGCCAGTATTTGCCTTGCGGCGAGCGGGGATAATCCTATTGGAACTACGCTACAAGATGCAAGGATACGTGCCTTCCACGCTCGGCTTCAGTGACAATCCGCTAGATATGAGAGTCAAAGGATGACGTTGTAATACTAGAGTGCTAGACATATTGTAGATAGGCAAAGACTTTTATGAAATGTTCAGTAATTAATTAACTACTATTGGATCTTTTATTATAGACCCCTGACTTCTGACAGCTGTGGAGAGTACAACAAAAATCGCAAAAAACACAGTTACCACCATTGGATTTGTCATATTGTTTTTCATATACACGAGTAAAAAATTTGGTTTTATGAATGAATATTATTATTTTTTAACCGGAAATGTTTCAAAAAGCGTGATAGTTTTACGGTTTTGGCCGATACGTCGACTTCACTATTTTTTATAAAATAAACTAAGAGTGACAAAAACAATTATTATTCAGCGAATGATCAGTGCTATATTTAAAACAGCATTTATTAAATTCAAATTTCTACATGCAAGATATAATCAGTTATTAATTTTTTTCGAAAATACTGCTAAAAACGACTATAGACATTATTAAGGAATATAATTTGTACTGTCGCTCTCAGAATAATGTCATGATCACGTTACAATTAAATGCAAACGTTTAAAACTATCTATGTAACATCCAACAAGTGATAAATAAAACCATGTTTTCAATTAGCGACCAGCGAGGGATTTCATTCACGCACATTGTTACCACGCGTATCACTCCATTGATTTGTGCAGCTTTAACAGACTGAAATCTACGGCTGACGACTGAATATGGTATTGGCAACAACGCTCGTGACAGTGATACACCGATTATTCAGAACATGGTTTTATTTATCACGATCAAAGTACTAATCTGTAGGTCTCAGATTTGAAGAATTGATAGGGATTTGAAGAATTTGAATCAGGACAAAATTCCTGACATTTCTTCTCCTCTTCTAAAATTAGCCATGAACCTTCTTAAGTCCGTTACGCGAAAAAAATATAACGTCAATAGCAACCCCCAACCCTCCGTATATTAGCCAACTTTTCGCTGGGCAGCGGCGTTGTTAGTGACTGGTCATGACTGTTCAAGACAGTACACAGGTTTTCTCATTTCCTGTTTGTTAATTCCAATCTTGTAATCTTCTGTTTTAAAATTATTAAATAATATCAATTTCCTTCTTGTCAAATTACTTGACAAATTTTCACCTTGCATTATTTTTAAATTCTAATTCTTTCAATTATAACTTATTATTTTTAAATCCTTTCATGCCCTCTTGTGTTAAAAACTGTTTTCACTGTTAAGTTTAGAATTTTTCAATAATATTATTAAATCTCCTTCTTTCTTATCAAATTTTAATACCACCGTGATTAAAGTTTTAATGTATTTCATTTATAATATTTTATTGTAGCACTGAAGATAGCCGATGTGCGACCGAAGGGTCTTATGCCTCAACAACTGTGAACGAGCCTTTTATTGTTTGTAAAAACGTGGGTAGGTCTGGGACTTCTGGATGTTGAGGTGTGATGAATAGTCCTACCCCATCGGGGATTGAACTCCGGCCATCCATCTAGCAACTCTGCGCTCTACTCACTAAGCCGCACTGATGATGATTAGAATATAAGAAATCTGACATTTTGGCAATCTCTCTGTGTTTTTTTACAAGTAAAAATCTGAATTCTGATAAGTTAAAAAAAAATTTGGAAGTCTTTTATTACTTGGGAAATTTTGAACTTACATGAACCGAAACAATTTGTTGAGCTCGTTTGGACTGATATGAGATCCGTTTCAAGTGTGGACTACCTCTTTTTTTAGAAGTAAGGAGACGAGTTAAGTGTTTCCCACGAGACGCTAACGGTGGAGTGGTAATTGATGGTGATAAATGAACTCGTGGAGATTTTATCTCGGGGAAAAATAGCTCCGCTACGAAATAAATCGGCTGATTGGGTGTCGGTGGTAGAAACACGTTTTCAAAACGTAGATGATGTGGTGAATTTTACTACAATAACAGGTAAGAACATTGCACGTGCGATTTTTTTTCGTATTTAAACAAAACTTTTAGGATGAAATTTCCACCAGTTCCAATGTTTAATAGTTTTAACAAATTTAAAATAAGGGTCAAGTTCTGTCGACTATCAGAGCTGTATAATGTCGCACACTCGAGAAAAAACTGAAATAACATATTTGTGAGGTAAGCATGACAAACGTAAATTATGATCCGTCTGTTATATTTAGTACAAATGTGTAACCTTGTACGCTTTACTCACTGACAGTTAAATTATGTTATGTATTATGTAATACTTGTCAAATAAACTTTCTTTTTAAAATTAATTATATACACGCATTTCACCAGTGTTGCTTTTACGAATCGAAGCTGCCATTAAACGCGGGCGTCATTGCGAATTTCTCGAATGGGTCAAACGAAATTACAATAATTATAATTTTTAGTTCTGTCAGTGTTCTAGCGAGTTGGTGATATTTGGACCATTATAATTATAAATATAATTAACCTAACTTAACAGTTTAGTATGCAACCCTAAATGAAATAACCATGAGAAGCTCACAGAACTAATATGACAAAATATATGATCCATATTCGAGTGATAAAATTTTCTTATCCAGCTCTGTATCAAAACAAACATATAACATTAAAATTAATATTGCTAAAACGTAATCTGAAACTGCGAATCAGAAAGAATGGCCTAATAAACATGAAAACCGATGTCACAGGAAATGGATCTGAAGGATGATGGCAATGAAATGGTGGTGAAGGATCGTAATATAACGGCACAAGAGGGAGGCGCTGGAAGTGATGGCTCCTCAGTGGAAAGGACGAATGATGTTGATTTAACGTTTCGCTTAATGGCAGGTCAAAGAGCAGGCACTTGTCTCCACCAGTGGCAGCAAACCTGTCTCAGGAAGTTCCAGGAATTATACTGTTCTCGCAGTGAAAACGTCATCGACATATCTCGTATTATCCATCATACATTTTTAGAGGAATTTTAAAATTAATGTCGGATTTTGTGTCTAGCTAATCATCCACAGCTTTGCTTGCGTAAGTTTTAGGATAACTGTGTACTCTTCAATTGTAAATCGTACTTCTTAAATCTCCAAAATCCATCCAGGCCTGTACCCTTTGTACTGGCTCAGAGACGTCTTGAAATTACAAAAGTAAAGAAGTGCAAGTTTATATTATTATTTTAATTTTATCAATTTTTTTCTTTTCAAAACAAGGTAAAGAAAATTATGCGCGTGCCGATTGAAAGTTTTCCGTAGATCATTAGCTAAAATCTAGAAAACGCTTTGAAATAATGATATACGTGAATTTGAAAAGACATTGATACCGTTTATCTGACTTACATGTTTAAGGTCCGTTTATATATTCCGTTATATAATACATTGAGAATATTGCGTATATCTGGTGATGGATAACTACAATAGAACACATTCTAAACAAAATGTTCTTTTGATTCTTTACTGGTGTTAGAAAATGCTTGATGAGAAAAGCGAGGTTTTTCGAATACAGGAGTTCCAGATCAGAGTAATGGTTAACGTGTTCGAGTAATTGAGAATTCGTTCCCCGTGGATGTCCAACCTTTTCCGTGTTCATCGCGATGACAAACGAGGAAAAAGTTCAGTTGGAGCTAGCGACATCGGCATCGGAGGTGAAGCAGAAATAAAATGACATGACCTCACCCTCGAAAACGGGAATTACTGTCTACTTATCCCGTTTCTGTCAAGAATCTCAGACGATTGCAAAGTCCAATACCTTGCTTTATTACATACTAATGAATAGTAAAAGTTAGATAATAATTAAGAATTGGACCCACGAAGTCAAGGCCAGCGTTAAATAAAGAGCCAGTCGTATCGAAACGTAACTTAACTATTTTTGTTTCAGTGATTTGAAATAATTACTCGTATTTATTTCAAATTACTCGTAAGTCAAATTTGCAGTTCATCATATTACTCCTCACATACATTTTTTAAATGAGAAACAAGTACATTCTTTTGAATAAATTTTTCATTTATCGAATGTTTAATAGGATTGAATACAACAATTTAGATTAGTTCCTTATATTTTGTATTTCAATATTTTGTTATTGTGCAACTTTCTGGAGTAATCCTTTTGTAAACAAGGAATATTCTTATGAGAATTTTCCTTTTGTTTTTTTCTCTATAATATTATAAAACAATTCAACGAGGATGTGTAAATACACAATTTTTATTTTACACGACATTTCAAAGATAATGACTTTTAATTTCTAAAGTTACTTTTTATAATTTGTTAAAAAATTTCTAATCCACCTTGTTTTATTGAACGTTTCAGTCAGTTAAAAATCGTGAGATGTATCCCATTATGAGAACAAGCAATTATCTGTTTTCAATACATTTTCTTACGTGAAACTTGTAATAATTGTATTTCTTAAAATTGTTACTTTTAAAGTCTCAAACGTATTTTGCCGGATGAAGGTTTTGTAGCATATCATACACACATACGAAGAGTTATAAAATGAAGTATAGATACATTTTCTTCTCTTTTTATTAAAAAAATTATTACGTCATTGATGCCATAATTTATCTTTGGTATATTTTGTAATAGCTAAAAAATAATACTTTGCACCCAAAAAAACATCCTTTTCGTGCATATCCCCCAAAAATAGAAATAAAAATTTTGAAAATCTCTTATATCCGGGTAAATTATTTCCTTTAGTGTGGAATGGTTAATGGACTACCTCGTGCTGTCGGTCAATTTTTCTTCTGGCTTACTTTTGATAGTAAAAAATCATTTATCCGGTATTTTTTTATTTGAAAATACTAACGTGTTATATTGATTTACTCATCTGATAGGCAACCTTTTTTATTTAATAGGCAATTATATGCAATTACTTAAGTACTCCAATCTTAATCGTGTTTAAGTGATTGGGAGAGGTCATCTGCTCTCATTTCCAACATCTCATTTCTCCTTCCCTCCTCTTACAAACACAAAATCACTCCTAAACTCCCAAGGAAAACTATTTATCTCATTATATTTGAAAAGTTAGATTTTCTTTATTTATTCAAATTTTGTCTGGCGATGAATATGTATATATGAGTATATAATAAAAAATGAAATTGTAAAGAGCTCGAGGTGAAGCAAAATTTTATGCGCTTTCACATAATATTAATGTATTCTTGTCAGTAAGACATATACGACCTGATTCTATATCGTATTCAAAATACTAGGTCCATAAAGTATATTCATCGACATTTCTATTCGTAGTGATTTTGCCTAATAAAACATTCCCCTTTTGTCGACAAAAGATCTTTCTCGAAATCTTTGTCATCTTAAGAAACAGGCGAGAGATTATGAGATACATTTCTTGAACATTTATATCTGTCGTTTTGAACGAAAAGAGATGAAAATCTTGCGGAACTTGACATTTGGAAGAGAAAATAAAATGTTCATTTCATTGAATGGTTGGCAGTTGAATATTCCTTCCTCGCATTAAATTGTTTTCCTATTTCGTTTTTGTAACTTCAGTACGCATTTTGTCATTCATTTTTCTACAATGTTCTCTGGGGAATCTTAAGTGCATTGCAGTACAAACGAAATGAATTACTTGTTCCTTTGATGTTTTCCTTTGCATACTTTGGTCTCATCTAATAAATTTCTTGTCTTTCATCTTTCATTCGAGTAATGTTCCTTTTGTGTGATGGAAATAGGTTATCGTTTCCTCGATACTGTCATTCAAGAGAATAGACTTGACAGCTGAGAATTGAACAAAGATATATCAATAGCAATGAAATTGAAACATCTCAGAGATAATAGCTTACTCGTTAAGAAAATAAACATTAATCAACTGTTACGAGTAAAAATGGAACAATAAAAATCGTGTTCCAAACCCTTGTGATTTTCATTGCCAAACAAAATGTCTCAGATCGGCCGTTTCTTGAAAAAAAAAATGAATTTAAGTATTTATTCTTCTTGACGAAGGATTTCATGATATTGTGAATGAATTGAACTCTGACATTTCCCTTGTAGGTCACTTTATTTCAATTAATCTTTCTTCAAATATAAACTTAGTATTTTCGTTTGCTTTCAGGTTTTGTGAAATGAGAACTGACTTAGGCAAAGGTTTTTGACGAAAAGGGAAATTTTTATTACAACCATCACATGTAATTTACACACGCAGTAAAATGAAATATATTAAGAGAGAAAAAAACATAAAACTTGCTACGCAGAGTAAAATAATCTATCGAAAAATACTGTGATTGGAAATTACATATAATACGTTATGTCGACAAAAATTAATTTTAAAAATATCTCCATAGCGACGCTAAATCAAACTGTCTCGTGTGTACTATAAATCTTTCTTCGACGACATTTTGTAGTAAGAACATTTCTCTTTAGTGAAGAATGTAATATGATAAGTATAAGAACTAAAGTTAATTAATTTTAAATCATGGTGTGGGTACCGGAGAAATAACAAGGTAATGCCTATTATCAAACTGCATAAGTTATGGAGAAATGGAATAGCCTGGAAATTACTCCAAAATATTTATGAGCCATTTTGTAAAAAACATATTAAAGTAAAGTTTATAACACACTATTAACGAATGAAGAAAATACTTATAGTACAGTAATAAAAATGAATGTGATAGTCATGCGTTCTTAATAGAAGAAAGTAAAATATTAAAAATGTGATAGTCACACTACAGTGTGATGGTGGAAAGTATTACTCAGAAAGTATGATATTCTATTTTTAAAATACTATGAACCATAACGTTTTCAACAAACGTTCTATATTCTAATTCAATATCCAGAATAAAAAATAAGATAATATGGGACGGAAAAAATATTTTTTTTAGACAAATAATTCAGGAATAAGTGAACACAGTGACAATTCATTGAACTAAAATGTCAGTGTTATCGAATAAAAAGAAGAAGAAGAAAACTGAAATAAACTTTAAACATTTTCAAAATCTTATAAAACGTCATTTTAAAACTAATATTTTGCTTTCGTGTTCTTATTTCATGTTGAGACGTTTAAAGCGATAATACAGACCTGTGTATTTGACTTGATCTCTAATTGCCTTGTGTCCACCTATGAGATCTAGAGAGATGGGGATGAGTTCTGGCGTTCCACAGGGAGCCGATGTCAGTTCGTCCACCTCAGAGAAGACTATATAGACGCGAAGCGTCAATAGCTCTCTGCCGATTGAAGTTGTACCGAAGCAGCAGGAGGCTGGTTATCACTTCATTGCGACCAATGATCGATTACATCTGACCCAGATGGGGGTCTAGGAAGTGTGCGTTGCTATAATGGGGATATAATGGATCAAGACATCTGTGACACTGATCGTGTTCGGAAGAAAATCCTGAATATTTCCCATCCCAGTGACTAATTCTAGATTGAGATTTGAGAACATATTTGCTCGTTGGCACAGCTCACATTATGTTTCTAATCCACATGGAAAATAAAAAACTTTATTAAGGTTCGAAATAATTCATGCAATTTCTTATAGAAGATACAAGGCAATATGAACATAGTGCAAATTACTCAAATTCATTCATTCAGTTTTTTCAATGTACCGGGAAAACTATGCATCGTAGAGAAAAGTGGTACAAGGGATAATTAAGGTAAATAATGTTATCTACAAAATGAGACTTCTTAAACTGAAATCGGTTTATAAACAAAAACTTTATTGCACAGAAACACGAAGAATGGCCATTGAAAATTGTTTATAATTTAAACATTTCACTCTTCTAATGTGATCCCCTACAGTTTTTCGCAATAAAATAGGGGAAAGAATTTTTTCAACTTTTGACTAATAATTCAGGTTATTTTCTTGGCCTAATAACACTTGATAGCTAGGCAGAGCTAAGTAAGGGGGAGTTTAAATCTTTAATGAATGGAATTTATAGTAAAGTTGTCTCTTACGAATCATTTCATCATCGTTAATCATAAGTGTAAAAAATGTAATTTTGTTGAATTTTTTTAAAATCTTAAGCGAGTTACGCACGTTTAACTGACAGTTTAGACTATTCAGTTTTATATAATGACAATATGATTAGTTGTCAGTTCAACTGGACAGTTCGCAGTTTTCTCTACACACCTTACGATTTAATTGAATAGTTGAAATTGTGGGTTAAAACTGAACGTTTGCAGATCGGTTTATTGAAATTGAGGTAGTATTGGATGCTTTTCGTCGAAAGATACCTTTCGTTCTCCACTTCTCGTCCTTCTTCGCGTTCACCTCCTTAACATCGTCTCCATATCCTCGCGTATAAGCTTCAGTAATTCTCAAGAGCAATCGAGCTCTACAAACTAGTACTTCGTCAAGTAGTTGGAGCGTTGAAGTTTTATCTGAGAGGGGGATAGAAGATGCTGCCTTAATGCCTCAATTCTTGGAAAAAGTTAAAGAGCAGTCGGTGTCTGGTTCAATTTCAATAGGCCGCTTTATTTACAAAAAAATATTAATTATGTGTAAATGTGTGGCGAGGTTTTTTGCCTAATCGCCTTTCAAAAGCCCCTTAAGTAGAGCCGTGGGCTGTGCATACAATGCCCTGGCATCCAATCTCATTGAATAGATAGTTGCAGTTTTTATTTTGCCAATTTTTGTTTTTGATCTTAAAATTATTGTAATTTTATTTACTTGTAATTTGTATCGTAATAGTATTTTTAGTATCCTTTAGTGCTTCTTTAATATTATTTAATTTAGTTGTAAAGTATCTTTTAAGTATACTACAACTATCGATTCATTGAGCACCGTTGGGAACCACAGGAAACCCTTGAAGCATTTTTAGTAATTTTGTGGAGATTTCTTTACTTTCTAGAATATACCAAATATTTCCCTATTAACGGTATCGAATACTTTTTCAAAATCCACAAAAGCACAAAATAGCTTACCTCTTTTCACGGAAGCTACATTTTTCCGCCATTGTGGTAGTTACAAAAATGTTGCCTACTGTACTATAGTTATTTCTGAATCCTGCTTGCAATGCTGTCACTTTTCCTTCCCATTTAATTAACCGTACATAAAGAATTTTGCAAAAAATCTCAGCTATTGCATTATTTAAAGAAATACCTCTGTAGTTATTAGGATCGTTAACGTCATCTTTGTTTTTTATAAATTGGACAAATTATTGATGTATTCCAAATTTCAGGAAACGTGGAAGCGTCGTATAAGCAATTGAGCAAATCCATGAGAATTGGGGCTGTACCAGAATTTATTTCCTTTAAAAATTCCATTGGAATACCATCAGAACCTGTTGCTTTGCCAGACTTCAAATTTCGTACCACATCTTTTATTTCATCAATATTTATTTCGCGGTCTAAATCTGTCACTGTTATTTGGTGTTTGATTACGTGGCCCGTCTGTTGTATATACTGATTCTGGGAAAGAAGTTGAGCGTAATGTATTTCCTACCTTTCGCCTCTATACCGTTCGTGCAACTATATCTACATCGTGATTTATTTATAGTATTCCAAATATTTGCAACATTTTTACTGTGAATAATGCTTTCAATTCTTTCCGCTTCCGAATTCTGCCATTGTTGCTTAGCTGTGTTAATTATTCTTTTTATATTTTAAGGTTAAACAATGTGGCATGTGATGGGATTCTATTCTTTGACCGATACGAAATTTATCTATCCACTGTATAGTTTAAGACACGCCAAACTATAATCAATTATGCTCTCACCATTTCTATTAATATTTGTGAAATTGCCGCATGCGTCATCCCCATAGGAATAATTCAGAATATCTAAATTATGTAAATAGCTTATCTCTAGCAATTTGCTTCCCTCCCCATTGTTTATTTTATCTTTACTATTTCTAATTATATTATTATTATTAGCATGACTCCACAGGCGCGTCTGATATTCCTTTACCTATTCTTGAATTAAAATCTCCCATTAATAAAAGTCCTGCATTGGCATGCTTATTTTTCTGTGTATTTAATATATGGTCTAACTCTTCATAAAAGAAACTATTATGGTACACGGATCTTTGTGGGTGCCTGTAAATATTTAAAATTAATATCTCCATACCCGTACATTCTAGTTTAGCGCATATGGAAGTTTGAAAATTTATATTTATTTCTCGGAATATATAATTCTTTGAATTCTTTCAATTAATTATGGCGCCACCTGTGTTTCTTCCACGCGATCCTTTTCTATTCAGATGTTTTGTAAAACAAGTATATCCATTTAAATTAACCGAGTCTCCGTCTTTACACCATGTTTCAAGTAATCCAATTACAGATAATTTTTCAAGGAACTCACGGAAACTTCCCTGAGTCAGTTTCCTTGTCAATCCTTCAACGTTCCAACACAATACATCTAATACATGCCCTTTGTCCTACTGGCCTGTCGCGGACATACCTTGCTGAGCTGCAAGTGCCACCGACCTCGTCACCCGCCCTTGCGGTGGGGTTGCTAGCAGAGGTGTCTGGTTAGAGAACTAGAAAAAGTGGCAAAGGACGTACATCTTCCGGAACACACAAAAGATACCAATATGTTACAGGAAATATTGTTATTTATTTTCAATATTTTCAATGAAATCTGTGTTTTTTTCAGTATAAGATAACAATTAGATGAAAATTATGCGTATGACCTCGTGAAGGACAATGATCTGATATAAACTAAATTGTTTTTAAGTAGTGTGTGTCTACATACCAAAAATTAACTTTATTCTCATATATACATACTGATGAACTCCAATAATTTACTAGCTCATGTTTCGTGTGTAGTATTATGAACGGAGCTGTCATTAATTACATTTCTGAAACAAAACTTTCAACCCGAAAACACACACAAAAAATGTCGATTTTGTGTACTGAGAGACTGTGTTTTTTGTGTTTGTCAAAATTCCTGTCAAAAGAACCACAACCCTGTGAATCAGTGGCTGCCATACTTTCACAGATAAATTTACTTACCCATTCGTTTTGTGTGTGGGGAGACTCTGGCAAGAATAATGTGATCTAAAATGAGGGGATACAAACAGTGTTACAATCACTCAACGCTGGTATATAATGGTTTAAGGAATGCGAAAACTGCGTATTAGACTGTTGAAACGTTTACATGGAAGTTTTGGAAACGGATATTTATGTTCTGACTAGCCACGCTTTTGATTTACGATGGAGGAACATTCTGAAGACATTTATTATTATTTTTTTATTTATCAAGTACAATACACCATGCGTCTATGTCATAACACAAAGTCATTACCAGGGTTACCTGTGATTCTTTCTTCCCTTGAAAGTAAAATGCTTCATTTCGTTTCATATTTCTTTCTTTCGTATCTTGTATTTGTTTTTTCCACAGTCCACGTCTGTCTCACTGTGATCCTTCCACTTATATTTGTCTCATTGTCTTTTGAATTTGTCTCAAGTCATTAATACTTTTCTCTTATTAATCTCGAATTTTTACTGCCCAAGTATATACAATTTATTTTGGAATAATAAATGGATAACTACGTATTTATTAAATATTTTTTTATAAATATTAAATCCGCCACTGCCCTTGGGCCGTTGATCGGAATTGATGGGATAGTCCCTTGCTTGTTTCCGGAGAGTAAATTAATTTATTATCCACCATGCAGTTTGCAACTGCTTTTTGGACAATAAAATTTATTATTTTTTAAATTGTTGGCCATAATGAAGAACTTTGTAAGTTCTTACAAAGTAAGAACAACTTACACCGAAAATGAAGCAACTCGTTTTATTCCTTGAGGAAAGCTGTGTTTTTATCTCGAAGAGTTATTTTTAACTCAAATATTATTTTACTGCGTACCAAATGTTTCTTTAATATTTTACAACAATATAAAGTTTCATAACGCATATAATTACGTCATTGACATGACAATAGAATGAGACGGCGTCGATCAATTCCGAATTTTTAAAGTAGAAGTATCTGTTTCTAGAGGCACCCATGTTCACTCACGTACTGAATAATGAAACAAACGTGTTACAACAGAGAACTACAATAATACTAGCTAAAAAAAGCACGACCATCTTATATAGCAAAAGTAGAGAGACCATCGAGTACACGCTACGTATCTTTTGAGACAGAGATGTTTGCTTGGTCTCTGATATGTCAATAGAATAGAGAATGGAAAACTTATTGGTGAAGTAGAGGGTAATTCGTTGTGATGGAAGCACAAGACAGGAACTACTTTTCATAGTAGTACAATATTCATCCTCCGTGAGCCTAGGGTATACGGAAGCCTTTGCCTCCACTGATGGAATACTAAATCGATTCTGGAGCTAATGGAATTCCTCCTCCACCACAATCAGTCACACGTCACTTCGTATTTAGGGAAGAATGTTTAATTATTCAGTACATGAGTGAACGTGGGTTCCTCTAGGAACAGATACTTCTACTCTTAAGTTCGGAATTGATAGACGCCGTCTTGTTGCATTGTCATAAAAATGATATTATTGTACACGCGGTATGAACTATCGTACTCGCAAAAATCAATATTACATAAACATTAGGGGCTCAGTAAAAATAATATTTGAGTTAGTGTGGTTGACCATAAGCTGAATTAATAAATGTATAAGTGAAGGGCAAATGGACCAACTAAATACGGATGAAGGCAGAAGAAGGAAACTAAGATTGCAGGGGTGTATAAAGAAATGCAATGAGGGAAACTAGTAATATCAGCTGGCAGTAAAACTTAAGTCTAAGAGCATGATGGATATTGAGTATGTTCATATATTAATCGATGTAGAGTATCTAACTGAAAACATTGTGCACTCCATGGTAATAGCATACCATTCGGGGGCGGAGGGGGCGGTCCGCCCCAGATCCTCATCATGTAAGGTGTCACGAAATGTTATTTAAACTCGTAAATTTGAACATAAATATTATCCAAAACATTTTTAAAACTGTAAAATAAGTAATGGTTAAGATTTTTAATAAATAAGACTTAAATTTCAATTATTTTTGATGCAGCAGAGCGTTGGACATGTACTAGTAGGCATCCAAACACGCTTGTGTATGGCGACCTCCAAAAACTTTAGTACATGGGCCTCCGAAAACACTCCCGCCCCGGGCCTCACGACACTGCTCCATGGCCGATTACTACAACTTTTCACATGTCACATCTTCGAGTAGATTATTCTAAAAACGTCTGTAAATTATTGACACAGAAAATCTTTTTCTAATCTTTGAATTGATACTTAATTGAAGTATTAAGGGATGACACCCGTAGAAGCGCATTTACTCATTTCATATTAGTCATGTGGGTTGTTGATTCTATTATCTCTAAAATAGTTCATCCAATACCACTGTACGAGTTCAATTCAAAAATTTATGTCAACAACATATATTGTAGATTTGATTACCAGAATTAAACGATACCTTTGACATACTATAATTGAAAGGAGGGTTAATGAACGAGAAAGTAACTGAAAATGAAGTATTGAAGAAAATCGAATTCGATTATTAACTAATTTACATTCGTGTATTTTCTAAGCAATAGAGCAAACTTGCTGAAGGATACTTCGAAGCAGTTGCTTAAGAGAGGTGGCGACGGGTAGTCGGTTTACGAAGACGAGTGAGGAGCACGGTGTAATTAATTTGCTTGTTTCTCTGGTGGCAGCGAACCCTGTGCCACATTCACGCCTACCCCTTCCATTCACTACTATTTCAGTAGCCTCGTCCCACGCCTCCGTCTGCGTCTGTGGTGTCGAGAATCGCGCTCGTTAAGCGAAGGCTACGGAAACGGAGAAGAATCTATTTCACTGTATTGCACGTATTACCCCCGCCATTTTGTCTCTGGTCGAGACGCCATTTTGGAATAAAGGTATCACCATATAACTTAGTCCATAAAATCTTTTCTTTCATATTCTTGTTTTGCTTTTTTACAGAAGGAAAATGTGGGAATGATGAGGTAACAGGAGATGTTGGGGTTATGGAAGTCTTAGGACGCGTACACATTTCGTCGTTCGTCTTCACCTTACAGCAAAGCTGATCTGTGTCACAAAATATACACATGCCTGCTGTACGCAAGCAAGATGAGAAGATGAGAAAATGTGACGAAAACGAAACGATTTTTGTTGCAGTCGTTGCTGCCATCATTAATTGGTGTGTACCTGCACATAAGAGAAAGAGATTCAGTAGGAGTTGCAAAATTTATTAGTCCTTTTTGTAGGATGAGACATTTAACAAGAGCTGCAATGGTATTTAGGTTTTACTACAATTCAGCAAAGTTAGAAAATTAAAAAGAAAATTACATTCTCATCAAAAAATAGTATTGGATACTAAATGGTCTCCGAAAAGAAATTCAAAGACACATTTTCCTCCTGTGTAGAAACAACATAAATTTTTCTTTAAAAAGTTGAATATGTATTTTATGTATGTAATTACTTTTCATAATGTAGAATAATTTTAGGGTATTTTAATTTTAGATACGTAGCTACAAAGATTCTTTATTTTATATCATATAATTATTTTAGTATTTAATTCTTAACTGAATGAAGGATTAAAATCCCACTATTTGACTATAAAGATTTTTGCTTTTACTCCTAACCTAATTACTACATTTACACAATTATTGAAATTCGACAATCGAAGTATTCAAATGTACTTAACTAAAGTACATTTGAATACTATTCCATTATCGCCGAAGAGTTCTCCAAAGTAATATCCATTACGAATTAGTTAAAGGCTTGCAGCGTGAATCGATTGATCCGTCCAAAAGCCGGAACGACCTTTTCGCCTCCTACGTTTTTAGAGCCTCGTCTTTTCAAACTCCCGTCCCTTCGCGTTGTGTCGTAAGTCTCCACCCCTAAGAGGATCGTTCCACCACCCTGGGGAGCTACGAGTCGGGCGAGAAGGTAGTCGGGGGCGTCTTGACGGTGAATTATAACCCTAAGCTTCTACCCCCCTTCCGTGCACCTCTCCCATGCTCACTACCCACTCTGAGCTCCCTGGCGGTTGCAACCCATTTCACCTGAGGCGCTGACAAAGTGGTTTTTCACGTCCGCGTTTGGTTCATAGCTGCTTTGGAGCTACACATTGGACGGAGCGTGTTGGAGCGTTCTGTAACGAAAGTGCACGATATATTTCTCAAAGAAATGAATATATATTCTCGAGAAACTGTTAAGCGTAAATAGTATAGCTCATTGGGAGCATCACAATACCGCTCACTAGACACTCGACGTTCGTATATCGGTGAAAAAACGAGCGATTTGTAACCATCACTTCTTTGTATGACATTTTTGACGACATTAATTATTGTCTGAACTGTCTGAACATTTTCAACGGGTGTACACGCTACTTTTCGGACGTTCTAATTCAACGCTTGTCTTCAGGCACTCGACAGCACAGAACCACGATTTTGGTTCTCAAGGCGAGGGCGCTGCCACTGATGCTGTGTTATACATGTATTAAAAATGCTCGTACATGTCAAGAAAATGGATATTGTCCAAATACGTTACAATAAAAAATTATTTATAGTCATATATCAACTAATACTGAGTCTATGTAAACAAGATTGTACGGGACAAACTGCGTCTCTGTAGACATAACTACCAACGTTTCG
This sequence comes from Laupala kohalensis, assembly GCA_002313205.1. Lineage (NCBI taxonomy): Eukaryota > Metazoa > Arthropoda > Insecta > Orthoptera > Trigonidiidae > Laupala > Laupala kohalensis. Next base: position 630,743 of record NNCF01128175.1, on the reverse strand, counting down.
GCCATCTTGCTGTGGCCTTCTTCAGAGTCGAACAGACCTAGTCACTGTTGTACTCTCAGGTCTCAGAGATTTAGAACTGTACGATTCTGACAATGCCCTGATGAAGACTGGAGGGCCGAAACTTCGCTAGTTATGTCTACTGAGGCGAGATTTGTCCCGGACAAACAAGTTTATATAGTTTTGAGGAATTTGTCTGATGATGACAGATTGTTCATTATAAGTAATAAAAGAATTTGTCATTCTGTCCTTATTTATTAATGCAAAAGACCTTTTCGACCGCATACCAGACATCTTCAGCGCTACAATTTTTTTTTACAAAATAGATATTACAAAATAAATATAATCATTCTAAAAACAATCTACCCCTTCTACTTCGAAAAGTAGAAATAATCTTTTAACATAAAATGAAAATATAAATGACAAAATAAAAAAAATTGAAATATTCTAAAATTAATTTACCCCTTCTTCTTTGAAAAGTTAATAATTTCAATATAATATGCAATTCTAACAGGAAATGAAAAGACTGGCATACCTGGGTCCTTTGGCAAGCGGTGGCTAAAAGCACCGTTGTCTCCTGAAGGGTCGGGTTATATAAGGAAGTCTGTGGAATTTCCATTGACATCACAGATTTTCCGCGTAACTGGCTTCACTTGTTTTATGGATAATTTTAGCAGGGGTGATGAAATATCTGGGATTTGATGATTGAGTGTGAACATGTTGGAATTAAGTGAATTGTGAATGTGAATGTTTTCTAATTTAAGTCTTTTCCAGTAATTATTTTCTGTTTCAAAAATCTGGAAATCATTGACTATGTGGAACGTGTGATTGTTTTCTATAAGATGTATGGCGAAATGTGAATGTCCGGTGAGGTGTTTGAAAGCGTGAATGTGTTCATGTTTTTTTAATGAAAATTGCGTCCAGTTTGTCCCACGTACATCGCGTTGCACTCACCGCTTGTGAGCGCGTACACTCCACTTAATTGCGAGAGGGTTGTAGGGTCTTTTGTGTGAGAGAGGATGTTTCTCAGGGGCAGGTGCATGGAAGGAAGTGTAGAGACCGTGTTGTTTAAATAAATTTGCTAACTTTAGAGAAAGATTGCTTATGTAAGGTATGGTAATGCGAGGGGTCGTGGAATCTTTGTGAAGGGGGAAAAGTGTTGTGATTTGTTTTCTGTGTATTGTGTGTTTTTTCTTCCCAAGTCTTCCTAAGCTTGCCGAAAAAGAGTACCGGATATATCCCAGAGGTCATATAAGCCACAATGAGATGCTAGCCACATCTCCTAATCGTAACACCTCTATATCCGTAAAACCTCCACCCTCTGTAAAACCTCTACCCTCTGTAAAACTATGTTTTGTCTAGTTTCCACAATGAGGAGAGTTTTTTTTTATATTGTTGTATTTGTAAATGGGAAAATTTAGCGTGCTATTGAAGCTTATCTACATGGAGCGATAGGAGTTAGGAGTTGGGTGGTAGGCTATTGTTAGTAGCTAGGTCGCTTAGCTGGGTTTATCAACAACTTGGCCCACGTGGAGGGGTTAGTAGAAGTAGTTAGTAATAGTTAGTTATTGATACTAGGAGGAGCTGGATAGAGGAAGGAAGGTTTGCATTTCAGTAGTCACAGCTATATGAACTGGGATATTAATGTGAAAAGCTACACATTTTCTGACCCCATCGGTAATCGAACCCGGCATGACTTGGTGATGACTACCATCTGAGCCACGGTTGGGGAGAGTTTGAACGATAACTAAGAATACTGCCAGGATGATGGTGCCATATCACTCCCCATGAACTTCTAGGATCTCCTGTGATCAACGAACAAAACTGAAAAATGTAACGTAAGAAGGAAAAAAGATTATGTGTGAATGCGGTAGAATGAATAATATCGGGATCACATTGATAAGCTGCCGCATGTGCTTTTTTCCTCCACAATAGCCACTTGGATCTACATGCGTTTGAAATGCTACACTGTTTCCAGAGGTGATAAACTAGTGCATTCAGAACCACAGATAATTTAGATATAACTATACATAAAAGCTAAGGTAATAAACGAAGAGCGAGCATGTTATGCGCGTTGTATTAATTTAGGCAATGTTTCAGGGAAAGAAAAATGCGTTTTAAGGTTACGTATGAAAGTGAAATTCTAAATTAACTTCTTCCTGAACTGTTGAGAAATTCAAGATAATAAGCACTTCTCTTTCTTTATTTTTAACTTCTTATGAACTCTACAACTTTTTATATTAATTTCTTAATTTAAATAAAGTCCAAGAGCATATGTCCTTAAAAAACGTAGTAGAAATTTGTAAAAGACTTCAAACCATGTATGAGAAAGTCTACTCTGTAGACATGAAATAGGAGACATTGTATTGAACTTAAGAAAAACGAAGAGAATTTGATTTCTCTCAAAGAAGTTGGTGATGGAGTAACATATTGGAAAGCATTTTTACTTCACCTTTCCAAATCGTTCAGATATATTGGTTTTCCTCTTCGCTCCACTGCTTTGGAATTCTTGGTTTCCACATCTTTACAGGAACCGCTTTTAAATGTGTGTGACGGACTTTAAGTTCTACGTAAAGATTGAAGTGAAGACAATTGTTATTGTTTAATGTTTTTTATTTAGTATTCTTCTTTTGATTGTAATGTATCATATCCCTTTATCTGTTTATTTTTCTGTTTTAAAACCGTGTCGGTGTTTTTGAGTGTTAAAGGAAAATAAAATATCTTCACTGGTTTAAAATATGTAAAAATGATCATTACTTTGGTGTACAAAAATTTTTTGACGTCGTATTTTAAAACTATAAATTTCATTACGTTAATATTCACTACTAAACAAGTAATAATTTTTTTGTAAATGACATAAGAATCGTCGAAAGTCGCAGAATAGTGGGTTATTTGGATGACAAACGTTAAGATTCCATCCATGCGATTTAAATTAAAACAATTTTTTTTACTCATAAATGAATCTGATATTACAATTCCACGGTTTTTCGGTTGTTTTCGTTTATGAATTTCTCGGTTAACTTTCTTATACCGTGTGTAATGCGCACTTTAATTACAAAATTTAAAAAAAACAGAATTTAAAAACAAACTGCTTTTTAAGTTTTCTGCAATAGCACGCATGCGCATTTGAAGTGGAACTTTAAAAAAATTGGCATTGCTAGGGATATACTGTAAATATTGAGAAAACACAATTTTTCTTTCCATTGAAGCCACTCTGGGGCAGTCTGTCGTAAAAGTCGCGAAAGCGTTCATGGTATTTTAATTAGACCCACACGCAACACTTAACTTATTTCAATGCGTTCTATAGAATTTTGAGAAAATCACAGTGGCACATTGAAGGGTCGTTATTTCTATAAATGGTGGATTTATGAGGAACTAATAAAGGTTACAAACATTATGTTCATTTGGGGACATGGGCTTGTGTAATGTGCTTTGTATAATCCACTCTAATGCAGGGATTAGGCAGAGATAAAAAATGTAAAAAGTAGATTACGCAAAATAAGGGGATAAGTATCAACAGAAACTACGATTGCTCCTCACTCGATTGCTTATTTTAGTGGTATTATAAGCTGGGTATATTTTTTATCGGTAGCACCAACTTCCCACTCTACACATCGTGATATATTATGATCGTCCACTAAAATATGTGAACTATTTGCGGGAAATATATCTTGTATGAAACATTTTTCCACATTTATAAATCGTATTTTAATTACACTATACATTAATATAGAGTATTTTGGTTAGAAATTACGTACTGAAATATGTATTATTTAATTAGATGAAAAAAGGATTTATTTCAATAAAAGAAAGTGGGTACTCTTAAACTACTCGGAAAAATCACAAAATATCAGAAAGAGATGTCAAAACGAAATATTATTGTATATCACTGGCCTTAATTTCATAATTTTATTAAACAATATATCGGATGTTTGAATCGTCGGGTCTCCTCTTAAAAGATCCAACATATTTGGTTGTGACATCCTCGTACCGCCCGCAAACTGACTCCACTCTCATTTATACAAAATAGTCTTTGCTATTTTTCGTATTTTGTCTATTTCATGTTTATTAGGAGCCAATTTAAATCTGATTTAGTCGGAAAGAATTTCGATAGTTTCTTTAATTTTATTTCGGAGCATTCGAAAGAAGTGAAAAATATTTCAATTTTCCTTCAATCGAGGTGTTAACTCTCTAGAAAAAAATATAGAATTGGATTAAATTAAAAAGATTGTAATTTTTTTGAGAAAAGTTTGTTAATCCGCATGCCACGACAGCATCTTCTTTAAGGAGTTATGGAAGAAACTTACAGAAAAAAATTAAAACAAGATTTTTTGGAGGGATACGAAAGCGTTTAATGTGATAAGTGTTGTGTAATTTACAAAACGATGTCTAAACCATTATTTTCATCGCTTAAACGGAATATTGTTTTATTCATGAGTATCTCTCTAATTACAAATGTCTAAAAAACGTTTCGCAGCAGCTTCTCCTCTTCTTTTTTGAGACACTCTTGCTAATTTACGGCACAATCTAATTGCGTGCAAGAAATAAAAAGATTCTGTCTAATTATCTCCGTAAATCAGTGACCGCTCCTGCTGGGATTGCCATTCTTCTCTAGCCCTCGCCCAACAGCTTTCATTCTTGGCTCTAATCCAGTGTCTGTTCTTTCTCCATACTTCTCTCAGGTGACATACTGCTTTTATTTCGGCCGTTTATGAGTGCAGCCCAATTTCAGGTTTCGGGGTGTGTACTACATCCTTAATATAATTAGTATAGTGACAGTTTTCATTTGGTACGCTTGCTTACGGGTAACAGAGAATGTATTAAAATTGAGAAAACTTTTGATCGAGAATTTTAAACGGTCACATTAATTTAAGAGGCCATATTAAAGGAATTATATTTTCAAAAAAACAGTATATTCTTCTGAGTAGAGCAATACTTATGAAATGATTGGTTCAATGTCATTCAAAATTCGTACCTACGAGTATGTAAGAATATTTATTGTCAAAATCATTCGTCTCTTGGTTTTATTACTTTGAGTAGAAGATTTTTTAATATTGTTTGATAGAAAAATTTTTTCTGGTATGGGATGTAATACCAATTTACGGACATTGGAAAATGAAACTGTCTGAACAAATAGGGCTGCTTATTTTGAAACGAAAGATAAGTTTTGTTTGTTAATTTTAAGGAAATTAATATACATTTAATTTAATTTATTTGATACCTTTTTTAACAACATAAGTTTTATCGAACTTTGCATCACTGCTATGTAGAAGAGCGATTTAAAATGATTTTAATACAAGTTTATGTTAAAAGAGGGCAATATTTTTTTCTTGTTAGATAATCCATTCAATTTAATTGTCGTATTGACATTATAGTTAACATAAATACATTGTTCTCATGGACGTGCGCGAGTTCAGTTATTACCAAAATTACTATCCCGAGACACCAACTCAAAGGAATGAATGTACATGTAGAATTTCCTTACTCAAATATTTTCGTTCGCATATGTGTCTTTACAACCCGCATTCAAGATGACGTTCTCTTCATGCATCACGTAATTCTCATCGCTCTTCCTCCCCGTGACTTCGCGAAGGAAGTGTATAGGAAGGTGTTACATTCGCGTCACGTGGTGAAGACGTTGGTTGTGAACGAGCTCATTAAAACTTAGGCATCCCTTCGTGATGACGCACGCCCTGTTGACAGTAGCGTTTGAGAGCGCTGGTGTCGCGACCTCGTTTCACCCACTCATTTTGCTGAGAGAAAAGAGCAAACTTAATGTTTCGAGCTAATTTGGCAAATGATTCTTAGAATAAATGTGTTGAGTTATGTTGTTACTTTGTCAACATTTCGAGGAAGCATTTTCATTGTGACAATCTATACTCTTTAAACACAATTCACCTGCAAAATGTAGTGAGGAGACATTTGCACTTAATATATCAAAGCAATTTAAGCTATTGCTTGATGTGCTTACAATATTACTCAAAACGTGTGTCTAGGCAAAGAACTGTAGATTCAGGGGCATGAATGCGATACGCTATGCATACTGCCTCGCAGTAAACTGCAGACGAAACATTTATGTGTACGTGTAAACATAGGATTTTCTTCCGCGTAAGCTAGATGATATGGGCAGTAAACAATTTTAATATCAAAAGTATCAGATAAATAAATAAATTTATTGTCAAAAAAGCCGTACAAACTGCTTATGACCACGTGGAGGACCATAAACTAATTTACTCTCCGGAAGCAAGCAAGGGATCATCCCATCCATTCCGATCAAGGACCCTATGGCAGAGGCGGATTCAAAAATTGCAGCAAAAATTCCTAGATAAGATAAAAAGTTAGCTACGACTTATAATACTAATAAAATGTCGATGTGTTTGTAATTTAACACAAAAAATTTATTTTACATGGACAAATTATTATCGAACTATAGATTATTCTGAGTATAGTGTTTAAAAATCATAAGAGTTGCAATAACACTAAATTCACGGTTTATTGTTACAATAAACACGTCACTAGACAAAGCCTAGAGAACCTGTATAAGAAATTTGCCTCTACCCGAAGGAAAACCGGAGCAGAACCCGGGCCAGGATGACGTGATATCATTATCACGGTAATGGAGTGTTACACGTGGTTAATATGATCGATATTAGAAATATAAAGTCACCGACTACGTAGATATACTCGTAGAGAAAGCAACTTCGCGCCCAACCTTCAACTGATCGTAAGAGTATGTGTCCGATGCTCTCAGCAAAAGTTTAAGGATTGGAACTGGGTTGTCTCCACACAGCCCTAACCTGGTTCCCTGGCACCTCAAAATCTCTACTTACCAATTCCTCCACTCAAATCAAGTAATTAATTTGAAGAACAGTCATCATGGCCCATACTACGTATTAATTAAAATATTACTTATAAGTAGTTCAAATTAAACCTAATAATGAGAAAAAGGACGTACGTATTACATTTTAAATATAAAAAGAAATTTGCACAATCTTTCCAATTTCATGCGCTCTAAAACGTGCAAGTTCAGTCCACAAAATAGACATGCAAAAGTGTGAAACGCGTGAAAACCAAAGAAGAGGTGGCATCTAATTACATTGATAATTATCAGTTTTTATTTTACATCTTGAATATTCCGTGTTCGATCTTATATTCGTTTCTTATGATTTATTTCTCATAACGACATATATTTTCTTTCATATAAAGATATTCTTAATTCGAAAAAAATAATTAAAAAATTGTGAATATTAAATGGGAATCCACACAATCGAGTCATATAAATTGAACGAGTAATTGTGTCCTGACCACAATACTCATCTCCATTTTCAGAGGAAAACATTTTGAAATGATTTCAATTCCCCTTCGTGTCTTGTGAAAGTAGTGCTATGCGGTGAAGTGTAGCACTTTTTCAACCAGATATTTCTGTAAAATTAATTCGAATTGCAAAGTAAGGAGATATTTATAGGAACTTTTAAGTTGTAGATCCCCAACCCGAAGTTTCATCGTAAAGCTTCCTGATTAGAGAAAATCTGAGGAAAGAGACTGGTCGTGCAAACTGCTTTCTCCAAAAGATCAAAGAAGGAAAGAAAATCTTTGAAATCTCGAGGAAAAGAAGAAGAGTGTCGTTCGTAAGGACAAGTGGAGATCAATCATTGCTTTGAGTTTCTCTCTCTCTCACTCTCTCTCTCTCATGTGACAGTATAGACCTGCATCAACTGTCAAATTTCTCCCCCACAAGAAAATTTTCCACCGGCAATTGTTCAGGGGCATGTTATTTTTAATTTAGCTTGTAACGTTGCTGGAAGTTTCTTGCTGAAATAAACGAACTCTCTGTAATTGAAATGTAACTGAAATAATTATTTTTCAACGAAAAGACAATTGATCAAAATCTAAAATTGTTTAAAATTCATATGTATCGAGCGAACTGGGTTAAAATTGAATTTATTCTCAAGACGTCTAAATAGTTTAATATTTTATGAGTACAGTTTTCAACAAAATTAGATATATTCTCCAATGTTTGTAGCCTATTTTTTATTTTATTAATTATTTTGAGTAAAATTACCACCCTATTCGGTAAATTTTTTAAATTGTAAATATTCGATTATCATGTTTATTGATCATCATTAATTTATTGTCCTTCGCGTGGTCATACGCAGTTTGTAACTGCTTTTTTGAAAATAATGTTTGTTTATTTATTTATTTATGTGAAAAAAAAGTACCTTCTATATTATGTCGTGTGACATCGCGTTATTTCACTTACCTTCTTTCTTCTTCCTGCATGAAAATTAATGTCATTTGAATAGAACGTAATATAAAGAAATAATTTTGATTTAATGTGATTTGAAATAAATACGACTTTTTAATGGACAAATACTATTAATTTTCTGCATACGTATAGGAGTTTGAATTTACGTATTGACACAGAAATACTATCGAGTATTTACCATACAATATTATAATATGTTTCAGTGATTTCTGCATTCTTGTAAACATATTTTAGTTTACATTTACTCTTAAAATCATGTTCAGTTTTTTAGTTCCTATGTTTCTTGTTATAAATTGTTACTCTTGAGGACGACTCAAACATAGAGTCGGAACGTTGTGTTCTAAAGAAAGCATAAAGTAAATGGTTTTCGTCCATCAAAAGGTAGTAAGTATAAAATTGTTTCTTAATAATTTCTTGTTATATAATGGACGTTAACAGTTGAATTTGATTTAGTTTTTGTTATGGAGTTATTCTGCCTATAGATCATTGATTATTGCCTTGATCATGGGGCCTTCATGCGTTGGTTTCATGCACTCTCTCCTAAAAGGGTAATAGGTATTCCTTGATTTTACTCACCCGATTTTTGAGACTATTTCTGTAGAAACGGTAATTCAGTTAAAAACAGAAAGGTTTACATTTAGAACTTTTTTAGGTCAGAGGAAATTTCACGAGTGGTTCATAAACTTGAACGGTCATCCAATCAGGAGATATTCATAAAATGAAATTTAAAAAATGTGATAAAAGTGGAGTCAATAGCTAAAGATGCAAGGCACTTTGTCATTTAATTAATATCTTTTTATTTTTTTATTTTTTTAAATATAATATTCACACAAGTTACACAAATTTTATGTAAGACGAAAATGCCAGGAGAACAAATAATATTATCATGCACGGAAGAGAACAAGTATTTTGTTGATTACGCTTGTAATAATCACATATCATATTATTACTATTCGATTAAAATCTTATTACTATTTCATAATAATTTAAATTTGTCATTAAATTTTAAGAATTTTCTTGTCTACTGAGACTTCAATTATTTGCACAGTTAAGTGAAAAGCTTCCTACAACTTGTATGAAAGTTCTTTGCCCTCTTCTTACTTCCTTCTTGTTCCTTAAACCTTCTCTTTTACTGTAATTCATGATTACATTACGCATCTCTTAGATACAGAGCTCCTTGTCACTTTTTAACGAGTCTGTCACGTACTAAACTTGAGGTGACGTTTTCACGTCGAGACTTCTGACAAAATTCCTCCACTTTGGAAAAGAGCTTTTATAGCGATGAAATAAATGAAACAGGACAACGCGAAAATATTTAGTACGAATTATGAAAGTATTTTCTTACCTGCATTTGAAAAACAATATTTGTCACAAGCATCTTGTAATGTTTGTTAAATACTAATTTTAAAACAGCGACATTTATATTTATTTAAATAAATATTTTAAAAAAATATTTTTCAGAGAAAGTGGTGTGTGCAGTTTTGTTCCGTTTGAAATATTACGCATGGCCATATCCCTTCACTAAATATCGTTTTTGTTAAGGAGTAAGGTTTAAAATGAATAAGATAAGGAAACAAATTTTAGAATATATTCTAATTCAGAAAATTTTACATTCCCATATTGTTGTGTTACTAAAAATTATGTCATCAAGGTAATGTACTATTTAAAATATTACTCCTTTCTTTTAATGAAAAATGATCTTAATTTTTATGAGTGGCTTTTGAAAAGTATTTGGAAAAATGTAAAATTGTACAGAAACGTATTGATCTATTTTGTGAAGTCAACCCGGAGTGACTCAGTGGCGAGCAAGAATGCTAGTTCTGAGCCACTAGTGGCAAAATTGAACATAGTAATTGAAGAAGTTGATATACGTTAAACTAAGTTATTGTAGCTGAGGTGAAAGTGAGAAAATTTAATCTTATTTTTATAACAGTTTTCCAAGAACTTTCCAAACGTCTTCCAGGTATTAAACCGTTTAGAACGGACAATTAGAGACGTGCACCCGATGCACTGCTAAACGTGAATAGTGAGCAAATACTTTTCTGAAATTTTCATACAAGATCTGAACCCAAGAGTAAAAAAACTGTGTATGACACCCAGAATCACATGTACGTAATAGAACCTCACTAACTGTTCCTAACTCGTGCTGGTGAGAGTGGTCGCGTTCGAATCTCTCCACTCCTCCTCCCATGTCACACACACTTGCCCGTGGGAGCCTATTGTATTCGTTAAAGGAAAATCGTTGGCCACCTCAGCTTTAGACTACTTAACTTTCCAATTAATTTTGTGATCAGATCAAAATTCCCAACGCCAGCTGAAACAATTGGCTTTGAAATTGTTTTCCTCAAAACTCATTACATTCAAACTTAATCTTCGGAGACAGCTGTGACTGTTTGTATGTTGACGTATTTGACGTGCGTAACTTGGAAACAATTGGCTAACAATAAATGTTCCACACAAAACTCCGTTGTTATTTTTTCCCTCAACTAATTTTATAGATTTTGACTATCAGTGTAGTCAAATTTTTTATAACTAGTGTCTCACTAAATTAAGTGGTAGTTCTGTTAATATTTTCTAAATTAATAGACATTAAATAGGAATTGAATGCGATTCAATTTGCAGATAATCGTTGCATCTTATACTCTAACTACACTGGCTCATCAAATAATAAAATATATTTCAGTTTTTTAATACGGTCTTATAATAATAATGAAATTCAAATTGAAATTTATTTTCAGTTTTAAAGTTTTGCAAAAGTGTTACTAAAGTTTTACAGACGTTTAACAACAGATTTTGCATAAAGAATTTACAAAAAGGTTATACCAAAATTCTTACAAAAAATGTTTTTTCTTGACGATTTTTACATGAAGTTTGAAAATGTTTTACAACATTTTATAACAGTTATAAAATAAATATATAACTATAAAATAAATTAACATTTTCCAAATTGCTTCAATTAACTAATATATACAATATTTACTATATAATGTGATTTCACACAAGATGTGTAGTGATTAGTTTTGCATAAGTTTCCAAAAGTTATATTGCATGTTATAGAAATTGTTTTAATAAGCAAATATATACAATACTATTTATATTAATTACAACAAGTTGAAAAATGATTTTCGTATTTAAAGTTTATTTTTTGTATCTATTTTATTAATTTTAAAGATATACATAGGAAACTCTCTAAGTTCTTGAGAATTTGTCAGAGAGTTTATCATCTTTCGTTTATCAAATTAGTATTTATCTAATACTACTGCCCCTGAGTTACATAATATATACATTTTATTTAATAATTTGACAATTCTATAATACTTTTCACGGTTATATTTTGAACTATTTACATGCAACAAGTGTATAGTCTTTTTTATTAATTATTCTTTAATATCCAATTTTTAACTCCTTTTTGAATATGTGCTTTGATTGTATTTCTGTTAGATTATATGGTAATTTATTTAATAATTTTGGTATAATAATTTCTAGTTTTCTTTCTCCATATTTATTAAAGTAATTAGGGATCTGAAAATTGAGTTTTTCCTTGTTTCATTCTCATGTTCATGTTCTTCTGATATATTTGTATTAAACCTATTTTTTAATAACAATTCAAATTCATACATATATTTAATATTTAAATTTTTTTCTTCTGAGTATATTTTAATAATATTATTTAATTTATCTTTACTAAAGAATTTTATTGCTTTATCCTGAAGTTTTTGTAAGATTTTTTATATGAGAATTTGATGTTGATCCCCAGATGGAGATTCCATATCTTAATACTGATTCGAATAATGCAAAGTAATTAATTTTGAGGATCTGGCTTGGTGTGATTTCTCTTATGCTGTTCATTCTCCATATACATATTCTAAGTTTCTTTGTTATATACAAAGCATGCTCCTTCCATAAAAAAGTTTTGTCTATGATTACACCTAAATATTTAAGATTATGTACTATCTCTATCTTATCTGTGCATACAGTTAAACAATTTTGGAAATGTTTGTGTATACAGTTTGTGTAGTGGAAAATAATTTTTGTATCAGTTTTTTTGTATGTGAAGTTGTAATATGTAATAATTTAGTTTTGCTTTTATTAATTTTAAATCCCTTTTCATGAATCCCATTTGAAATTTATTAAACTCACTTTGCAAAATTTGTGATGCTCTATTTTGGTCTCTATTAAATGAAATTATTATGTTATCATCTGCATAGATGAAGAATTTACATTTTTCGGAACATTCTTTTACATATATTATGTACAGTAATGGTGCCAAATAACTTCCCTGTGGAATGCCGTAATCCATTTTGATGCTGTCACTGAAGTTGTTCTCAATTTTAATTGTGTATGATCTTTCACTTAGATAACTCTTAAATAATTTTAAAACGTCCCCACTTATACCNGTTATCATCTGCATAGATGAAGAATTTACATTTTTCGGAACATTCTTTTACATATATTATGTACAGTAATGGTGCCAAATAATTTCCCTGTGGAATGCCGTAATCCATTTTGATGCTGTCACTGAAGTTGTTCTCAATTTTAACTGTGTATGAACTTTCACTTAGATAACTCTTAAATAATTTTAAAACGTCCCCACTTATACCTATTTTTCTAAAGTTACCCCCCATTTTTCATGTTGAATCATATCATATGCTTTTGATACATCTATGGATAACATCATAATATGCTCACATTTATCTAGTCTTGTGTTTATTAAATTTGCAAATTTTTGTTTAAGTACTTTAATTGATTAATTTTATAATCATTGCTTGATATATCAATATTTGTGTCACCAATTATTAATATGTTATTTGGATTCAAATCCTTTAGAAGGTTATCTAATTCTTCTATAAAATTATTAAATTTTTTGTCAGGAGGTTTATATAGAACCCAAACTTGAGTGATAGTTTTATGTTCCAAACTTAATTCTCATGCTAATAATTCGAAATTTACCACTTTTATGTTTTGAATTGTGAATTTAAAGAATTTATTTTACATATACTACTATACCTCCAACCGTTTTCTTATTCCTTAATTTAGTGAATTTGTTGAAACCCTGAAAATCATAACTATCTATAATTTTATCATTATTTATATTAACTTAGCTGAGAATTATTAAATCTAGATTTTGGGTGATTTTTTCCAAGTATACATTTAATTGGTCACAGTTTTTTTGATTGATCTAATATTTAGATGGAAATAGTTTATTTTATTTTGATTATTTTCTATGAATTGATTGAAATTAATTTTATTTTCCAGAATTTTGTTCTCTTTTATTTCATATAAATCTTTTTCCGTGTTGATCATGATGTTTTATCAAAGATATAAATAATAAAATTTATGTTTGTTTTAGGTTCTTTAAGTCCCCTTCACTTTGTATTCTTATTACTTGGCTTTTTTTGTCTTTTCTAGTGAAAAGTTTTCCATGTTTGACCCAGCAATATTTAAAGTTACTTTCTTTTGCTTTCCAAAATAAATCAGTTTGAAGTTTAGTCAAGCTCTCATTTAAAAATACCAGCCCATAATCTTTTCTAATTTCAATGTGATTTATTGTTAATTTTTTAGAGATAAGATATCATCTCTCACCCTTTTTGAGTGAAATGCTTCTATTATTTTTAGCTTTTTTGACTTTTTGGTTACATAGGTATTCTCCATATCAATTTCATTGAAGCTAATGATTTTATCGCAAATTTTACTCGATAACTTTAATACCTTCACTATTGCTTGCTCTTTACTTTCGTAATTTAAACCTATCTCTTCTATTCTTTGTTTAATTACTCGTGTTCTAACATGTTAACTTCGATTTCTAATTTCTCAATTTTGTTGGTTTTAGTTTCTATTTCCTTGTTTTCTTCTTTTACTTCATTTAGTTCTTTAAAAAGAGTGTCATACCTATCACTAAAAAATTCAACGGTTTTTAAAAATTTCTTTCATTTAACAAATTATCAAGTCTATTACTTTCTAGATTGGAGGTATTTCTTTCTTATAAATTTGATTTTTCTATTGCTTTTTCTCTTGTTTCATCTGTTTCACTTTCACTATCTTCTTTGTTTTGGGCTTTGTTCACTCTGCACTTGGCACACTTCCATAATTTTCTTTCCCTTTCTGATTTGGCCCTCAGGGTAACTTCCTTGATCGAACACATAAAGTGGAGATTATTTTTACACCCATAGCACAAAATCTCTTGTGCTAATAATAAGTCCCACTATGCCCACACTTCATTATATCGAAAAGAAACTCACACACACCAAGAACAAATTTTAAAGCGCACACCTAGATTTACTCTCAGATACCGAAATTGACCAAACTTCCCTTGAAAACGTCTTTATTTTACTTATTAACGTAGCCAGTTGTTCACACCGCCGCTTTGCAAGATACTTAATTATTTTATTTCTTCCTGAAATACGTATTTTTCTTTATGAAATTTTTACCAGTTACATTTTTTTTGTGGGATATTAGGGCTCGTCAACATTGAGGTCATTAGAGCACATTTACCAGTTACACTAAATGTCCAATGATTTTAGATGAAATCCAAAAAGTTATAATTTTTTCTCCTCCAAAAACTCTTTTGACAACTTTTCTTGGGATCAACCCGGCATTTACTTTAAGCAATCGACGGAAACCCAGAAACACCTCAATTAGTATAACGGTTTAGTACCAATCACAGAATATACAAAGACTTAAATCTATATAACGCTAATTTATACAAATTGAAAAAAATACATAAGAAAAGTTACATAAAAATACATAAGAAATGTTACATAAATATACTTTTTTTCAATTGGTTTATCCTTTATCCCGGACCCTGGGCTGAAAGGTCGTGACCCGTGTTTAATTCTCTCTCATTCGTCTCTCTTTCATATGATCTCTTTCTAACGTAATATTATCTGATGGGTGCAACAACTATCGAACATATGTTTTCAGTGCTTACCTAACACACCTCATTATTGTTATAAACTCCTGAAATTTTCCCAAACCTTCTTCATTCCGTATAAGATTGGGCCAATTTTCGGATGTATAAACTGCTACCTTTTTCCTATATAGTAATAATTCTTGTCCTTCCTTGTCTTCATATTTACAATCGTATATTATATGGTGAACGTTTTCTGTACCTTCTCCACATAAACAAATATAATGTCAGTTAACTTCATTTTGTATAAATATTTATTCATGTCCTCATGTCCTCTCATAATTTCTTGTACATGTCGATTCGACCGAAACCATTTCTTCTTTGTCTCTGCAAATTTAACATTCTTTATCAATTTATATAAGTCACGTCCCTCACGCGCATTATTCCAACATATCAAAAGCTCCCGCGTAAATTTATTCCTCCACATCTTGTCTGTTGCTTTTCATTCTTCTCCGTCTATACACATTACTTCTCCACCTCGTATACGTGTTCGGTATGCCATCTTGCGAATCCTAAAATCTACTTGCAATCTCTCTAAAATTATCTCCACAGCCTTCGTAGAGACACTTCGGTAACATTTGCTTCAATATATTAGGCAAATACGCTGTAAGCTTCGTTACTTTCTTTCTACATTGAAGACATTTAATCTCTCCTCCCATACACTGGAACAAGATGAAATTATGGGAAATAAAGCCCCTACATATAATTGCCGCAACTCTTTGATCCCGATATTATACTTCCTTATTCCAACTCTCATCAAACCGTAATATATTCTTTTCACCTTCGTTGTAATATAATCAAAATGCTCATGAAAATTTAGTTTCGTATCCAACATGAATCCTAAATACTTAATTTTTCTTCCAATTTTAATCTCGTCTCCTCAATACGTATTATTGGCGTTCTTCCCCCTTTCCGAAACCCAAAGACCATACCTACTGTTTTAGTTTGAGAGACTTTTAATTACATCCTTTCACTCATAGCCATAAATTTCCTCATTATTTCTCGACTTTTCTCTTCTAATTTTTTCCTACGGTTTTCTCCAATAATCATAACGATAAGCATAAAATTCATAAGAAATGTTTTATCAAATAATCCATGTAATGTTTAATAAATTATAATTACAATTTAGTACAGCTATATAATGCATTTTAAGTTTTGACACTAACATTAATAAATCACAATTGTAATTCAATGTGTCCTAATGATAGAAAACATCAATTTCCTATTTTACCCCCTTAGGGACAAATTTTCTTAAAATCCTTTCATAACTGACAATTTCCATAATTTTGCGTGTCACACTGTTCCCAACCCTTTAGAGGTGTCGTGCGTATTATACATATGGGAACATAATGTCATTAAAAATACAATTTTTTTCATCTCAGAATATACAATAACCATAGACTCGACCCTAATATCGGTCTTTTTACGATATTTTTATGTTTCGGTTTTCCGCCCCAGCTCGAAAACTACGATCTCAACACAAAGGGTAGTTATTTCTTATAGAGGGTGATTGTGCTCTTATTGAGGTTGTCAGTTCACTTCAGCGTTTCAAAAAATGATTAATTCATTTCTAACATCGGTCGTTTTTTATGTCAACATGTGTTTCATCTTTTCCCTACCCCAGCGATACTAGGGGTATGGTATCTGCAATGTGGACTGATTGTTAACTAATATACCACCGGTGTTGCTCTTATTCATCTTAACGGCAGCAAAAAGGATTGTTTCGAATTTAATATAGGGTTTTCTCATTATTTTACATGTCATCCCCTTCTCTCTGACTTTCAAGGGGTGCAATGTATATATTACCTCAACAGTGCTTGTTTTCATATAGTCAGTTATCTGTGTATCTAGTTTCGTTGAAATTGCTCCAGACACTCAAGAGGTCTGGTAAGATACATACATAAAACATTCTGACCACCATTTCACCCTAATTTAGGGGTGGCTTTTTGTAAAATCCTTTATTAGCGTATGTCTACACCCTACAAGAAACTTATCTGCCGAAATTCAAGTTTTAGTGATATTTCGCGTAAATATATATTTTCAAATAAAACCATGGTTTTACCTGTCACAGGAGTGACATCTATATAATGAGTGCGTATTTGAATGCAGGGTTGTGTCAAAATTTGAAGTCAAACGACCGACTACTTTTCGAGTTTCGCGAGCACAAATATACACAGACTAAATTTTTGTATGTACAGATGTGGTAATAACCTAGCCTACAAGTTAATCGAGATACTGCACCAAAATTCAAAAACCATCAAAATCAGAGAAAAATGTTTGTAAAACACTGATCTAAAACATGTTCTTCTATCACCTTCTCGAGTCCATTCATTCATATCTCTCACATGCTAACACAACCTCCGACGTTCCATGTTCAATGTGTATTGTTCTAGGGAAGAGGTTGGGACAGGAGGAAGGAGGGATTGTTTACGTTCGGAGCTCAGTGTGTCATCGCTCTTATCTCACTGCTACATCACCGTGTGTAAGCAGCGACGAGGTGTTGTTCCATACGTCGAAGTCTATGAACACACGAACGATGGTTTGGAAAAATTCAATATTCTATGTTATTAGGATATCCATTATATGCATGGAAGTTACATGTTTATTAGACCACGGATAACAAACAATACTCGCGTTACAAGGTATGAAAAATTCTTGTTATCAGATCACTAATGTAAAATAAAAACATGACAATCGTATTACTCAACTAATTTTTTTTTAATATTAAAGATTTTAATTTTCAATGGGGAAAACATCATAAATAAGCAACAAAATCATTACCAATTATGCTATGGCCAATATACCATGCTTAATTTATCTTATGATAGAAAATTTTGAAAATATTTTGTCTCTTAGTAAAATTTGGGTGGTATATTGTCAATGAGGAGAACGTAGTTGAGCTTTTTGGGATAATGATATTGGTAGTAGTAATGGTTTTATGTAAAAATACGTAAAATGTTTAATGAATTTAGACCGTGATGCACGGTATTTCGCTAACTCATGGAAAGCAAGATTGAAGGCATAAATGTATTTTCAAATATTTACAATAATTTGTTTACCTTGGACTTACATAATATACCTTGGTGTTTTCAGGAAGACTAACCGGATACAAGAAAAAGTAGGATGAGGTTGATGACCTTTGAATATAAAAGAGATTTTGTTTTGAATATGCTCATATAAGTGTGGACTTATTTAACATCGATTGTGATTAAGATGCATTAGGTGGAACAACAAAAATAAAAATATTAGTTTTTATCAGTCATAATCAGTTTTTATAATAATCAATCACTAATAACAATTTCAAATATATTTATCGAATTCTATGCAAATATTCTTTTGGTGGTGGTTTTGTAGAATGAGAAAAAATATCACGTCAACAAGCAAACAGGGAGTCCAATATCGACCCAAATTTGTTTGACAAACTTCATCCTGATTAAGGCGTCATGAAAGGAAGGGAAATCAGGAGTAGAAGCTAGGAACGACGTCACGCAAACACGTGAAAGTTACAAGGATGAGCGGAAGGAAGGAATGAGGAAGAGCACGAGAAGAAGTTGTGTTGACTGGCAAACCCAAAGAGCGTTTTGTCTTCAGGAAGCAGAAGTGGATGCCTTCGTTCCTCGTCTTTAAGAACATAACTACTCTGTCGTCGTTCGCCGACGCTTTTACGAACCACAAAGTTACCGAAATTGCCAATTCTGGGGCCCTTGTTTCATCCGAATGAGACCAAGTGGCGTCACGAACAATACAGGTTAAGGCGAAAAAGGAACAGGGATTATACGCCAAGAATAGGTTTTTGGGATTTAATAGGATGTGAAGACACAGAACATGATGTTTCAGCCTTTTTCTTCATTTTTATCGTTATATTATACGAAAATAAATACTAGATTATGATATTGTATAGGCAAATGATATAACATATCATAATATACATTAATAAGCAAATGCCCCCTAGATTTTTCGTTTCTTTTCTGCGTAACGGAACGGAGCAAATCACTCGAATGAAGTATCGTACTATGACCTATTAAAAGACGTGTTGATCCATTCTTATTGTTGCTTCATTAACTTTTTTCCTTTACGAGGTAATAGCATTTAAGTATTACATCAAAAAAGAAACTACTTAACTCACAAATTTGAAAAGTCTTCTGTGTTCTGACAAATGATTGCTCTGACGCGTCTGACCTTCCCATTATAAACAATATTCGTAGGAAATTGAATATGAGTTATGTAATGCTCCATTGTGCATTGTCATATACTATTCATGACTTTTCTGATGTACTATTTACATAGTTTTATACTAAATATGAAATTGAGAAAAACTCGTCTACAACTAGCAGATGGGGGAAAGTAGTACCTGTTGTATTATCTACGTAAATATAAAAGGAATGCTAAGTAAAATTAAAGTTTATATGATCGTAAAGATTGTTAGTTTCATTCCATTTTGCTAATAAAATTTCATTGTGAATGTGATATACTATTTTCCTAAGTAACCTATTGATATTAATAAATGTATTGAAAAGATAAAATGTACAAATATAAAATATATAAAAAATGAGCTTTCTGCAGAAACTAATAAATTTCCTCGAAGATATTGCATTAAGTAATTGAAATTTGAAGGTGTTTCATTTTCTTCAATGCTCAGAAAAGAGTTTCTATTCTTAGACGCTGATGACGACACAAAGAAAATCCATTCGTTCAATGGATCTTAACGTCGGGAATTTTAATATTTCATTTAAGCTTTTACACTGGAATACGCTTAGGTGACCTTTCAAATATTTTATTATAAGAGATGTAACGTTTGTTGACTTACTTCTCGTATCGTAAAAGTGTTCTCTTGTTGAATCGCACTTTAGAAAAGTAATATACAAGCTCGATAATCCGTGTTATTATGACAGGCAGCTATCCACGCCCGCACCATGGTGGTGCTCTCCGTGGATGGACTCATAGTGAGTTTGTTGTACAATGCTTCCTGCGACAGAAAATTTAGAGCGCCATGTCCGCCGGAAACTCGATTTAGGAGATCTGTAAGTTTCTGAAGGTCAGACGGGGTGATACCATTGAAAAGGGAGGTGGGGTTCATCACCGAAGAGGGAGAAGTAAATGTTGGGGGGTGGACAGAGAAGGTTGCCCTTGGAAAATGTCGGCAAAGGACGGAGACACTGGCAGGGGAGCAGATGCTGCTTCCACAGTAGGGCGTACGGTGGCATTTATACTCCTTGTCACCTTTGCACCTTCCCTCTGTTTACAAGCGCGGGCGACCTGCTCTGCCCGTCTTCTCTTCAACTCGATAAATGCCGGGCAACCGGACCAGGAGGCACAGTGGTCACCTGCACAATTGTTGCAGGTGAGCTTCGTGGGTCGCGGGGAGCACTGAGCCAGGCCATGTGGCCCCGCGCACAGTAGACAGACCACATCACGGCCGCAGTGGTTTCTTGTATGGCCCCAATCCTCACACCTCGTGCAGTGGGCAATCCACTCACGACGGAAGCATTCTTCAAAAGTCACCCGAATGTGACTCAGATATGGGATGTTAGTTTTGGTGGCTTCAGCGGCCGTATCTCCACCACGTACAAACCGAGGTGGATCTGCCCGTCGCCGTTTTTCTTCTGCTGCTCGCTCAGGTGGAAAACCTTTACCTCATGGCTTTCAATATCATTGCGAAGTGATTCGATGTCTTCATTTGATTGAAGACCTCTAATCACTAGGCGGTGGCGACGTTCCTCCGTTACTCGATGGAAGAAAAATGATGTGTTTGGGTCTTCGTTCTGGAGGACCCGCAACTTGTTGACCAGAACATAGACAATAAAATGCTGACTGGTGTTTCTTCCCGTCGACCGACATTTGGAGGAGGCCTGCAATACACGCTCCCGAGTGTCGAGATTTTCGACATAAATGGCGCCACCACGGCGACCATTGTCTGAGATGGCTCGACCTGGTGAGGTGGTGGTGGAAGGTGTGGGTGTGGGAGAGGATGAAGGATTGGGGAGGGATGCAGCTCTCCCTACTGCGTTTGCCGGACCTAACCTAGCCTCACGTACTGAGCCCGATGTGGTTGTGGTAGAACCCACCGGAGTGGCGGTGGGCGATATATCCTTTCTATTTGACGGTTCTACGGACCCTAATGTAGGAGCCGATTGCTCCTCCCTAACATCCACGGATGCGGTCGGAGCGCTTAAGGGTGCAATCCTTTTAGTCAACGCCATAAGACGTTGCTTCTTAGTCTGCTTTGGCCGAAAGATTTTGATTGCCGGAATGTACCCTTCCTCGATCTCCATGGAAGGGTTGTCATGCGACCTGGGTGCCGGAACAATTCGTGTAGCACATGATGGTGTAGATTTAAAAATTGGTGACGCATCACCTGACTTACCTGGTAGCTCCACAAAACTGGGACGCGCAGCACCAGAGGCTGGAGCTGCAGGAGGAAGAACACCATTACCTTCCATACCAGCTGGGACGGCTGGAGAAATGGCGGACAGCACATCAGAAGGCGTCACAGGAATAGCAGTCGTTGATAGAACAGCCATATAAAGCGAAGACGTCGGAAGATCAGGCCGCCTCCGCTTAGAGGAAACACGCTGTTTCATCCGTTTCCGAAAGTTGGAGGACAAATACTTTGCAGAGACGAGGTCAGCCGGCGAGGAATCACTGCAATCGGCCAATTGCACTGCGACTGGAGCGGCAGAACCCGCAGGAAACCCTCCAAGATGGAAGGATCAAACACCTTTCTTCCCAAAATTTTACTTAAGACTACCGAATGAACCGAAACAAGACGACGAAAACATTTGTAAATCTAACCGAAATGAAATTACTGCAACCTAGGATGCAGCGAAAAGCAAGTAGAAAAAGAAAGAACACGAAAAATGCAACCCGCACGACACGGGATGCCTCGGCCACGTGTCCGGCCCGAGAGCAACAAAGCAAAGTAGACGCGAAAGACTCGACGTCAGCGAGGAACACACGGAGCGATCCGTCCTCCACGGTCGAGCTCTGAATGAAGCTCGATAATGTTGAGACACCACGTTCCCGAAAGATATTACTTAATGAGGAGTTATTTTTAAATTTTCCGAGAACAAGAATTTTCATAAGATCGAATATCATTGAAACAATCACTCAAGTTTATGAGGATATTTCGTTGCTTTAATGACAATAATTTCAAATATTGGAAAACGCGCATTCATATTCAGAATCTTAAATTTTCATTCTAAACTAGCTGTAATCACCTTGCGTCGTCCGGTAGTTTGAATTTTTCCCTCTCTGGTTTCACATTATTTCATGTAGTAAATACATGCACAGAAACCGCCCAACTACGTACCCATATAACCTAGACGAACCCCAAAACTTCATGAACAGTTATTATCCCTTTCACAAAATACTCCTGCGATTTCGTGAGGGTTGGTCAGCTACAAATTTAAAAAAAAATTGAAAATATTACACAGTTTTTCTATACCGTTTCGCACAATTTCACCTCTGATAAATATCGATCACATAGTGTACATTTGTATACCGTAAAAATAACATAATAACTTACATTTTAAATCACGTATCTGATTTATTAGCATTTGTCTTTATTTTGTCATTCAGATTAAATTCATTTCATGACTTTATAAATTAGAAATGAACTATTAATTTTGATAAAATAAATATTTTTCTATGCAGAGTGGTCATCACATTTATTTTTTATTTTCTTACAGTATTTAAGAGTAATTGTTGTATGCTACGTGCAATACTTTATTAGTAGAGACAATAGCCTTTTTACATCTCTGTAAGGTCTGGAACCTGTTTTTCGTCGACCATTCCATTGATACGAAGACCACGTACTACTTTGAGTAGCGAATGTTTACATAGATTTTGGCTGTTTTAATTTCCCACCCTTAGTCGCGCAATTAACGAATATGTCGATAAATTTGTCAAAATGAAAAATAAAATAAAATGACGTTAACTTCATATTTACGCCTCGGTTTATTTGTATTGCGTCGCAAATAAAAAGAAATCACTTCTACTAGTATAGCTATAAATCGAAAATGAGTAAGGTACGGCAACTCTTCGAATTAGAATCTTTAAGTACGGACCGAACTCGCACTCTTCCGGTCTGCAGCGCGTACTAATTCATCAAAAGTCGCTACCATTAGGCTATGGCAGTTCACCAGGGATTATTACACATTCCGGGATACTCTATGTCAAAGAGTCCACACAGCTCTTGTCACTGTAGCCGTACGTCTCTACCGTAGCTGGGATGTGAAGTCACTTCAACGAGAAATGTGGTACAACAGTACTTGATGGAAGGGTATAATCATTGAACATACGCATCGTTGATTTCAGGTCATTACACCTGACATAGCTCATTATATAAGAGGGTTGTTGATATTATTAAAAGAAGCCATTTTATAAATTACCTGGATTAGAGTTTTAATTTATCACTTCGAACTTAGGCTGTATATGAATATTCGCATTTCTTATAAGAAATTGTTCTCTTTCTGTAAGAAGACCCAAACTAAACCATTGCAATGACGTCGAAACATTACGTTACCATGGTAACAACTTAAATTATGATTTTTTAGATACCTCCGTGGAAGCTACATTACTTGTATCATGTAATCTGAATACTANCTAAACCATTGCAATGACGTCGAAACATTACGTTACCATGGTAACAACTTAAATTATGATTTTTTAGATACCTCCGTGGAAGCTACATAACTTGTATCATGTAATCNCTGAATACTATGAATACTGAATATTATGAATACTTACACACTGGATTTATTAAATTTCCTGGTAGAAACTTTGTCGATACATTTTCAATTTGCCTGCTGCATTCTGAATATTTCAATCGGTAACGCTTATCAATAAGTTGATATCATGGCATGCTGAATTCTCCAGGTTTGCCGAAACAATCTTCCCATGAGTCATTCTAAACCTGAATTACACCTGAGATAGGACATACAATGAAATATTGAACAATAAATGATGATGGATGTCTTATTTCATAAAGCAAGACATGATTTGTGGGTACCTTCGTGGAAGTTCCAAAGTCAATGCACAGGACACCAACCCCGAGCTATTCACAACCCTCGCTAGAAGCTTGTCCGTTGGCTGTTGGACGCTGTGACGTATGAGAGGATACACATGTGATTCATGTCCGTTTGCACTCATGACTCAACCCAACACACACTGGCGGGTACATGAAACTGCAGCGCTGCGGTCGGGAGATTCTCGCACCAACAGACTAGGCAAAATCAGGACACGCTTTGGTGACATTCAACAAAAATTCTTTATATAGAGATCTGTGCTTTTACTTTGTCATATATAGTATACAGCAGGGTTATGTTATAATGAATATTTTATATTGCAATATTTTGATGGAAATATTAGAGTTAGGAGTGCCTGATACTGAAAAAGTGGGTTTTATAATTCTGACTGAACGGTGAGTCAATTTCATTCGCATTTCGTAATTTTACAAGTATACGCTTCCAGTGGATTCACGTGCTCTAAAATGTTTTATCACAATAAAATTTAAGGTATGTCATCCGAAGGTCAAAATATATTTAAGAAAAATTCTAAAAAATTGATCCAATTTTGGGTTCTAAATTTTGTGTAGAGAAAGGTATTTAGTAAGTATAACATCTGCGTAAGTTTCACTTTCAACTTTGGTAAAAATGCTGTAAAATAATTTATCTCTGCTCCACTTTTAATCAATTTACCGTTTCAAGAGCCTTGAAAATTATTTATTGATGTAAAACTGAAATGACAGATTTGATGAAGATATAATTACAAAATTGATTGTAAAATTGAAAATGAGCTCCAGATATGAAGTTGCTAACAATTCTTCTGGCATGGCACACTAGACAGTATGTGCTACGTTTTTGCAACCACCATTTTTCAGTGATAGTAATAATAATAAATTTATTGTCAAAAACAGTACAAACTGCGTATGACCCCGTGGAGGAAAAAAAACTAATTTACTCTCCGGAAACAAGCAAGGGACCATCCCATCAATTCCGATCAAGGGCCCTAAGGCAGAGGCGGATTCAAATTTTTTTTTGCATAAGTTCCTAGATAAGATAAAACGTTAGCTGCGAATTATAAAACTAATAGAATGTTAATATGTTTGTAATTTTACGCAAAACAAAATTACATGTACAAGTTATTATCGAACTATAGATTATTCTGAGTATAGTGTTTAAAAATCATAAGAGTTGAAAAAAACCCCACTAAATTCACGATTTATTGTTACAATAAACACGCCCCTAGACAAAGCCCAGAGAACCTGTATGATAAATCCGCCTCTACCAGAAGGAAAAACGGAGAAAAACCCGGGCCAGGAT
The DNA here is from genome assembly GCA_002313205.1 of Laupala kohalensis. Classification (NCBI taxonomy): domain Eukaryota; kingdom Metazoa; phylum Arthropoda; class Insecta; order Orthoptera; family Trigonidiidae; genus Laupala; species Laupala kohalensis. Next base: position 605,251 of record NNCF01128175.1, on the reverse strand, counting down.
GGGGATGTATTACCATGATCCCGCTGTTTAGATCCCGCATTACCATGATTAGTATTACCATGATCCCGCTGTTAAGATAAATATTTCTAATGTAGATTTTAAATATGTAGTATGTTCGGTTAAAATTCTTTCAAGGTCTGCACAATGTACTTCTGTAAGTCTTGTAAACTTTATCAGTGAGCGTGTTGTAAGAATTACGAAGTACATGCTTTTCGATATTTTCAACTTTTACACCAGAAGAAGAGACCGTCAGTTCTACCTACCTCTATTCCGTTTCTGTTAACTACTGCCCATTACCCGCAACCCACACATTTCTTTTTCTTTCCTATGTGTTCTCTCTTCCTAGAATTTCAACCATCTTTTCACAATCAAGAAAGAAGTGAAAGATACCGTTGTCACAACCAAACCATGTATTTCCTCCAAATCCGTTTTCGAAAGCATTGTTGTTATCTTCAGTAGTTCTAAGAGAAAGAACAAAAATAATAATTAACAAGTAGCTAAATATGAATGAACAGAAAACAGTTTTAAAGTTAAATCTACATAGCAATTAAGTTAAAAAGAAAGTACATAAAAAGTAATTCTTTAGTTGAATATTGAAAGATATATTCATAATAACATGGAAATAATTCTTTAGTTGAATATTGAGAGATAACGTGGAATTGAGGAATATACAAAAGTTAGATGAACCGCCTATGTACCTGCTTTTACGCTACGAGGGAGTGTGCCAGAGTTCGAAGACTATAACAGTGGAAGGCTATTTATTCTGCGAGGGATGTTCGTTACAGGGATTTCTGGGAACAGGGATTGAGAACCTATGTTGTTATGCTTCATAGAAGGAGCGAAAGAATGGGAAATGAGGAAAATTGAATTTGTTCATTGACAATAAAATTCCTTTTCCGGATTCTACTACAACTAACGTCCATTGTATAACCAAATTTAATAAATAATTCAAGACTTAGGACCTTTAACGAACGAACAGCACATATTTTGTGAACAGTGTACTTTATGTTAAAGTCAAGTACTACCTGACGATGACTTCAACACAACATCGAAACCTAGTGAGCTTTTCTATCACAAAATATATACTGTACGTACGTCAAAGATCGTAAGTCTTGAGTTATTTATTTCATATTATTTCTCCAGATGGTGCTGATCGACCAACTCTTCGCCAATATAGAATCTTTCCTCATCCCCCAAACACAGCCCACGTTTTCACCCACCATCTTGGTGAATGCAAACTCGCACCAATCACGCGAGTATTCCTTATAATCCCTCTCCGTCACCCAGTAAAGGTGCTCTTATCTCCGTATTCCTATTCTCCGTCACTGACGCTGAGAGCGACGCCGTTAATTCCTTCCCTTGCTGCGCGGAAGGTGTATTTCCTAAGCGGGATTTATAACGTCGTGTCGCTGCGGAAGACTATTTAGTTAACGCGTGTTGGCTATTTAGTTAAAGCGTGTATTTCATGAGAGCTCCGAAATTCCTCCCTATATTTTCGCTTAAACGTAACATCTCTTTTCCTACCGTAAAGAAGATTTATTTCGTAAAAGGTGTCTAAATTTAGAGTGGAGCTATTTCTGATTTTCGTATTATTTATTTTGTTGTTTGTTCTTTTTTTTATTAAAGTTTTCTTTCAAAGTCACATACCCAACCTCTGTACCTACTTCTAGTAACTTCAAGGTGAGAGTGCATCTGGATGAATGAATCTACTTACTCAATGATGATTTTACGTAACGAATATTCTTCAATGACCTTGCTTCAAAATTATGACATTGTTCTTGCAAATTTGTTCGCCCATACATCAGCAAATTAATAATTACTTAGGGTATAAAATATTCATTGTTTCAAAGGCCCATTCATATATTTCAGTAATTGAAAAATCTCCTCCTTTCTCTTTCCCATCACTGATAATATTCGAACATTGAGATTATAACAGCTTCATCAAAACTAATCTTACCACATAGTTAGTTATGAAAATGAACTTTTAATATTGTTGTGTTGACCATCTCAGAACGATTTCCGGGATTGTGTCCCACCCGGAGCTTTCTCATTTGTACAAAATAAACATTTATAAACTCGTAGAATTATTATTATTTTGTATCAGATGTCGAAGTTTTTGTGCAAAATGTAATGGATGTGGATAGACTTGGATAAGCTAGTCTAATTAATTTCATCTATTAAATAAAATTCTTCGAGAGATTTCTTCTTTATCATCTTTATTGTAACAATGTGACTCATAAAATCATTATTTGTTTAAAAAACAAATTTCAGGTAAATACGACTAATTGAAACTATTTAAAATTCTGCTTTTTTTCTATTTTGAGTTATTGTTCTTCGATCAATTGTATTTCTTGGTATATTATCAATAAAATTGTAATTGCTCAAAAGAGCAGATTCTCAATTTGTTGTAGGTTTGTATGTAATATACGTGCAAATAAAGAGAAAGTTTATGGATCCACCTTTGTGCGTTAACGAGAATTCTTATAAAATATCTGAAAATGGACAAGATTTTTCATTGTTGAACAAAATGTTGTATATGATTTGGTTGTATTTACGTTCACTCGAGGAAGGTTTCTGAATCAGTATGCTAAAGTGATTTCTAAAAAAAAATTCAAGTACAAAAACAATTTTGCGGTAGAATATTGAAAAGACCTGCGTGTAAGATCGGTACAAAGAACCGCATAAAACTTAAACCCAGCTCACGCGTTCCTCTATCAACTTTCTTCCGCACATGACATTTCGTTGCCTCGCCTTATTTCCCTCGAGAAGGTGAAAACGTGTTTTCCCGCTGAGGCAACGAATGTGCTTAGTATTTTTAAGACCGTGAAGGAGTTGTTCCACTGAAAACTTCGAAAACCTGCGACGTCGGAGGATTCCAACGCAGAACAATATGACACATCTTCGCGTTGAGTCTAGCAACCCCAAGGCGTCCGTAACCCAGTTTCTGTAGAAGCTCTGCCGCTTCATTTCCTTACTGCATTATTTCGTGTCATAGAGTCATCCACCTGTCGCTCTTCGTGCCTCTCTCGCTGTCTCTAATTTCTCTCTCGTTCTCTCTCTCGTTTATTGGTTTTTTGTTTCAATCTCGCTCTCTTGTTTCTACCTCATTCACTTATTTCTCTGAATCTCCTTTGTTCCTCTTTCGCTCTCTTGTTACTCTCTTATTCTCTTGTTTATTTCTTTCTCATACTGTTGTTTCTTTTTCATTTTCTTTTATCTCTCTTTCTCTCTCTCTCATTGGTTTCTCTCATGCTCATTCGTTTTTCTCTCGCTCTCTTGTTTCTCTTTCACTTCCTTGTTTACTTAATCTCTTTCCCCTGTTTTCTTCCCATCTCTTGTTCTCATTCTCTCTCTCTGTCGTTCACCATCTATCTTGCGCATAGTCCCGTTCTCCTTAACTTCTCCGTACAGCGTCTTTGCNCTATCTTGCGCATAGTCCCGTTCTCCTTAACTTCTCCGTACAGCGTCTTTGCATTTGCGCAGACGGATCGCTCACCTTCTGGAGCCGCCATTAATATTCATTACGAGCGTCACATCCCCGCCGCACGCACCGCCACCTAGGTCGCTGTCATTGATAGTACCTATGCAGACTTCACTCGTAACGTTAATGCGAACCGGAGCGCAACTTCCGATTCACCACGTACTTACAAAACCAGAGATTTTACTTGCACTCACATGAAGCCATTAATGATTTATTTAATGTGATTGTCGTGTATTAAGAGAAAAATTCACTACTTCTACTACCAGGAACGAGCGAGGGAACATCTTGTCTTTTATATCATTCAAAGCACAACTGCTTAAATGTGGAGAACAGGTTGGGTATTCACATAGCACTAAACCAGAAATCTAACAGAAAACTGTGTCTGTAAGTGGTGCTCTCTTTCCTACTTCAGTGCGATTGAACGGAATATGCTAAGGAAAAAATTCAATAGAAATATTTCCTGTTTTTTGCATCAACAGAAAATTTTGTTGTATTTGGTTTTGACGGATGCAAAAGTGTTACCAAACATTTTATGGTCCAGCAGCTTGATGTTTTACTTTGATTACGAAGTGCTCTTGCTGAAATGTCTTGAGGTTGCTTGTGTTCTTCTCTTTTGTGAGTTAAGTGGTTTAACTGCTACTTGCTTACGATGCTACTCTACTAACTAGGTTAACGACAAATAATTACAGAAAATCTAATAAACACTTGCGGGCTGTGAGTTCTCTGGCAAAACATAAACTGAGTCAGCAATAATTTATGTATAATAGAAAAGGTGTTAACCTATGTTTACGGTGTCAGTCGATGGGATACGACACTTGTAGATGCATGATGTAGCAGAATTATTACTTAATTAGTTTTTGCCCTACCAAATAACACAAAGAAAATATTTTATCCTGCTTTGACTGATGAGAGACTAAAAGGACATGGAAAGGTTTGTGTTCCTTTTTTTTTTCATTGGGAAATGAAGCTTATCTACATGTAGCGATTGGAAGTGGGTGGTAGGTAGTGGGGGCTGTTGTTAGAAAGTGTGCCGGTTTGCTGGGTTTACCAACAACTTGGCCCACGTGGAGTTGTGTTTAGGATACGTTAATAATAGTAAGACTTGGTGATGCTAGGAATATTAGGAGGTGAATAGAACAAGGAGGATTTGTTTTCCAGTTGAAGAGAAATTTTTTTTCTCTTGCTCTCCGGGAATTGAACTCGGAGTGACTCGCAAACAAGGATGTTTGTCCTGAGCTACCTGAGTGAGTTTGCGGTTAAGATAATAGTAAACAACCCGCCTAAGTAGATCGAGCGGCCGCACTGTGGAAAGCTCTACGCGCACTCTTTAGGATTCGATTATGTTGGAGCGACAGTCAGCAATAAGAGGAAAGAGAAGACGAAACTAACCTTCACGTGGTGACAAATGAGGGCGTTTATGTCGACACTGAAACCAGCGCTGCGACTAACGATAAAAGCAACGAAAATCCTTTGGTACTTTTTCTTCACTCATATCAAAGTTGCTGCGGCTTCGAGATTGTATTACATTGTTCTGCGATGGGTTTTGAGTTATTGAATAAAGTTGCGTCTACCGAAGAGTCGCGTTGTGGGGTAAAAATGATTAAAACCGTAACAGACGGTGTGGCTATGATAATTTAACGAGTAAATTTTGTGAGGTTATGTTGAACGATCAGTTGGACGCAGGTAAACGCATATAGAGACGCTTTGAGCATCCGCGCATACGCAGACGTTTCAACGACTCCTATATCGTTGCTCCAACATAAACGAAGTCGCGCCGCCCGCTTCTCCGCTTCCCTCTTCTCTTCGTTCGTATCTCTGATCGTCGCTCCAACATTATCGTACACTTGGTCAAACTCCCTCCCTTCTGTACTCTTACTTGAGCAACTCCTTCGTTGTCATATCAGCTCCCAGCCATCGACTAAACCCTCCGACGAACGGACGTCTCCTCCCATCCTTCACAACCAACTTACCTTTCCTTCCCCCCNCCCTCATCCCTTTCATGAACACCAAACACCGAGGCTTCTCGGGAGGATCCCATTTTGTGACAGAAATTGATGCTCTCTGTCGTGCGAACGCAGTGAGGGTGACAGTTTGAGAAGTCTTGGCGGGTTCGTACCGAAACAACTTCATCCACACGAAAAACAGGAACAACTTACTCACTCGACGAAGCGGAGTTTTTTTAAATTTTATTTCTAAAATCTCGATAGGAAAAGGGGTTGAGGTAGAGTAGAACTCCCAGGCTTGATGCCCATATTTCTACTCTTATAGTGTTAATTTTTATATGACTAATTTTATTAATTGGGGACTATTTTTAGATTGTGGGGGAATTCCTTTTGGGCCAGGTATTAAATTTGGTACTTAAATTTTTCTTCTGCTTCGTTTGTGTAACATTTTTAAACTATACAATAACAATAATACAAAGTTAATATAACGAAGCGGATTGTCATTTGTTGATGAACATGGCCATGGGAATATTGAAAATATGTGTCCTACTCTGAAATATTAGTATTACGTTTTTAATTTCAATAATAGATTTTATACTTTGAGAGATATCTCATTAATAATATAAATACGTTTATATGGATGCATGGCATGCTGTTCAAGAGACTTGTCTACATTTACTAAACATAATATTTCACGACATAAGTATATTTTATGCAATTGTACCGTTTCTACCATTCGAACGAAGTAGCAGATAGAGAACAAGATTTTTATAACAATGTTCAGATAATTTAGGCAACGTATGGGATCTGATCCTAAATTTACTATATTTTTTTAATTTTTATATGAATAACTTTAAATAAATATCGCTGTACATAATATATAGCCTTATCTTAAATCAATTTACTGTCTGTAGTATGACTATTATCACTTCAAAGTGAAAGTTTTACGCAAGGGACTTCATATTTTACATTTTTCTTCTCTGTAATTACTCCTTAGCGTTTTTCACGTAGTCTTCACGTTTTATTTTGTATACTTTACACGTTTCGGTATTTTATCGTATAATTAACGGAGACATCGCAGACCCGGTGGAATGTCTCTGGAAAGAGGAAGAGGCATTTGCATACCTGCAAGATGTTAAATTTGAACCAAAGAAAAAAATATTGTTTGAGGTGAGCAATGTTTTCCAGTATGTTCATTATGATGATGTTTCGTGTTCATTATGATGTACCGGAATTCTTAATCTAAAGAAAGAGCAGTATTATCTGTGGTATTTTGAATGAACGGCCTGTTGCATCTATTGTAGAATTGTAAGTTATATGGCTCGGTAAGAAAATAATATTTAAACTAAATTAAGGAGAAACAGACATTTTTCATATTAAAAAAGAAGAGAAATTTGTAGAAGAAAATTAAATTTGAATTATTTCATCAATACATGGAGGAAGGGAGCACAAGAAAAACACTAAAATTAGAGAAAATTAATGAAAATGTGATGTTGACGAAGAGTCACAGACGAGAAGGTACCTTATTTGATATGGAGAGGATTTTTAAAAAATCTACATTACTCGTAAATAATTGATAAACTTTTTCCGTGCTTCATGTTTTACGAAGTGAAATTGTATAAGTATTTAGGAGCATTTCCTGTGCACAATACTTCTGTAGAAAGTTGAATATAATAGTTTCAACTCTACTCGCGTTTTCGTCGTCTTCTAGAATACGACAGTGAAGAAAATTTATTAACTTTTCCATAATACTCATTATCTTATTGTATATGAGGTACGGAATTTAAATAATTTTTGAAGTATTTCAGAAATATACTTTTAATTCACTTAATATTACGCAAATAGCCTTGCCGTTGTCTCTCACATAGTTAATAACAAATACTGAAAAGGCGGATGAACTGTTTCATAATTAGCGGAAATTAATCTGCAAGCGGAGCGTCCCTTACGCCACGAAACGCACGCAGCGGAGACAAATGAAAAGCTCTTTCACGCGAAGGATGATGTCAAGAACGAAAACAGCCGAAGGGCGCCCAGCGGTTCCGGGTCTAAAGCGTTTTCATTTTGCGTGGCCGCGTACCGCACAATGCAATTTCATCTACATGACTAGGCGCGAATCAATAAGTGTTTTAATCATTTCGGGATATTGGCTTCCAATTGGAGATTGGGCGAAAGCAAGTAAACTTCGGAAGGTGATCAAATCCTTTGTTCTGCCTTCGTGTGGGAGTTTAAAGGTATTTTAAATTTTTTTTTGGAGATGTCATAATTTTAGAGATAAAATTTTTAATAATTATTTCTCTATTTGCAAATTACTCTAATAAAATGTATTCTTTCTTATCTTTGAAACCTATTTAAATTAAATATAACGAATGAATTAATAGTTTTCTTTTTCTCTTCAATTTTGTATTGTAAACCATTAAGGAATCCTTTTTATATCCATTTAATTTAAAAAAATATATAAACTGATTTAATTCCCAACAGTTAATTTATATTGTAGTGAAAACGTTTGAAGAATTTAGAAAAGGACAAGCCTCAAAATAGCAAACTTTCAAATCCTAACAATGTTAGTCTATTGCATTATACTATTATTTTCAAAATATAGTAGATACGGCATGAATACATATGAATGAGTAATTTTAGAACCAGTAACCTCAGTCGCTAATGTATCTGTTTCCTTTTTTTCGAATGAATGTGACTCAAAATTTTCATTACGGTCCTGTGTGTTACTGAGATTGAAAAGAGAAAAGTTTGATATAAAATAAATTCACGAACGAATAGAAGCCATAAAATCCCACGTTTTTCTTCGTATATTTGATAATTCTAACACAATGACAAAAGAACCAATGAGAAATATTTTACTTTGAATTAAATGATTAAAATATTTTTTTCTATTCAATATATTTTGTATTTATAAAAAGTGACGTATTACGTAAATTATGCATAGTAAAAGATAAATTCATTCCTGATGTTTGCTCGTGAGATATATATATCGATATACCTGTTTCGATGATAACTCTAGAGCAATTAAGTTATCATATTCTAATGACGCTTATAATCACGAGCTGTTCTAAAATTGCATTTACAGAAGCAAGCTTAAGTTAGAAAAAAATATTTATTTTATAACACAATATGAAAGACAATTTTTAAAAAATGTACTCTACCCGAGAAACAATTACAAAAATTTCAAAACTAGTACAACCACGAACATCTCCGAACCTGAGAACTCATATAGATCGTCATGCAATCGAGATTATTTTAATCTTCTACAGTAATGAATACATTTGGCAAATTAACAATGTCACCAGAAACGGATTTATACACAGCCTAGATAGGCGCAAGCCTAGGGACCACAAAATAATAATTATAATAATTAGCAAATTAATTAAACTATTTTAAATTTATAAGACACGACATTGGTAGTGCAGACGACCGAAGAACCGCATCGTTTTGTTTTCGCATCGTACTACATCATCATTTATGTCGTTTATATACTCAGTTTCGTTACAATTTGTTTCTATACAATTCACTGATTTCATTAGCCATCTAAGTGACTTATTACTTGAGAAAGTACTAGAGAGTGTATTGAAAATGAATTTCAAATAGATAAGATTTTGCAGTTGTTTTGCTCCCATTTCATCTTATTGACTTATTAACAAACCGTTTGCTTCAAATTACTATCGTAATGTTTAAAATTGGAAAAGCTAATTTTTGTATATTTTAAAAGAAAAACATATACAGATACCTAATTTGAAGTGCTTTGTTAAATATATTTTTAAAAGCAATGTCAAGAAATTGTAGCAATGTTAAATATTTCAAATTTTATTATTTGTTAGTTAATTCTTCTAATACTGCGCAATACAAATTTTTGTTGTAAAAAGTCGGAAACTTTTATGTGTTTATCGTAGGGATTTTAACCAAAAAGGTGTTTTAAAACGCGATTTTCAAAGTTAATCTTTAAAAAGAATTCCGCTGTTCCCACCGCTCCCGACGGACACACACCACATGCACTAGGAGCCTACAGATCCTAAATCCCATCCCTCATTATTGGTATATGACAATAAAATAAAATTTATTGTCAAAATGGCAGTTGCAAATTGCGTATGACCACGTGGGGGGCAATAAAGAAAGTTACACTCCGGAAACAAGCAAGGGACCATCCCATCAATTCCGATCAAGGGTCCACGGGAAGTGGCGGATTTAATATTTATAAGAGAAATTATTGTCCAGTAAAAATTCGAGATTAATAAAACAAAAGTATTAATGACATTCCGTCCCCCACCCAAAAAACAAATCCGCCAATACCCGGAGGAAAACGGAGGAAAATGGAAGAAAAACCCCGGCCAGAATAGGATATGGTACGTTGGTTTAAAAAAATTTGTAAAAATAGGGATTTTTTTATGTAGATTCTGCAAGACATCGATCCCCCAGACAAAAAGCATAGAAAAAATAATGATTTAGTCAGTTGAAGAACAGTAACGAAAAATATATTTTACGAAAGAAAAGATATGTATTTTGCTTTATAACATGACTTTCATGCAAAAAGTTCCTCGCTCAAGGAAGCTTCATTTCCTGGATCCCCTGGAGCAAATTGTGTATAAAGGCGAGCTTCGTTCATAGTATATGAAAGGGAGCTTGATGCCTCCGCGAGGAAATGACTCCTGTCATCAGGCGCAGGTCATCTGTCACATGTCATGATGAACTAATGGAAGTGCACAGCGTTGCTTTTGAACCACCGATAACTGAACAATCCGCCCTCCCTATTAGTTCGCCGCTTTAACTAATAATTATCGCTTGGAATAGCCTCTCGTAAGCAATTCTCTTATGGATAAAGGGAAGGAAATATAGGTTTATTATGTTGTTCTTTATCAATTAATTGCACGCGTAATCTATTTTTCTTAAAATTGGTAATAGTTCTGTACTCTTTAACGGATGTTTATTACATATTAAAGTGAAAAGGTTTGTTTCTAGTACAGAAAATAAAACATAGAATTACGCACTTAGTTGTAATCTCATTATTTCCCCGACGGAAATTCTTTTGGATTATATACCTTGAAATATACATCATCTGATATTTTGTTAAAAAAGGAAACTCATGTTCAACGAGTTTTTCAACAATATTCATATAATTATTTTGAAACAATAAAATAAAATTGTGCTCAAAAAGCTGAAATTTTCTTGGACGTCGAAATACATAGTTTCCACGTTTATTATGTCTTAATATTTCTCATGATTAATTGAATAACGATTTGTATTAAGAAAATTGTGTCCAAATGCACTCTCCTTTAAAATATTTTTTCGGTTGAGACTTCTACTCTCAGGTAAAACTATAAGAAAATATTATTTTTCAATTTCTGAACATTTTTAATTAATAATGATGTAAACTTCCCACTTATCAATCTGCTATTGTTCTTTAAATTCAGCAATTTGTTCTTTAAATTCAATCATAAAGTTTACAAATATTTTATTTATAATTGAATTGTTATGTTTAGTATACATATGTGTAACATCTAGGAATGTTCGCAATCATGTAGTCTACCATTTTAAGTAATACATACTTAAGTACACACTGTGGCTTAGTTATTTACCTGTAACACAATGATCGTTTTCAGCGCCATAAACAAGCATTAAAGTCATAAAGAAGTTGGGATGCATTGCACATATGGCGGTAATCTTGAAACAAACAAAACCGTGTGGTGAAATAACGTGCTTCCAGATTGTGTACTCTTGCGTGGTCGTAAGTTCTATCCCTATCTCCCCCCCACCCTTAAAAAGTTATATCCTACTTTCAAATTATAGTATTAAATAAGACAAAATGCGAGTGAAAAAGAAATAATACGAATGATAAGGATTCTAATCGGTCGAACAAAAAGTATTCGGATCTCTTCGGATCTTTACGAATTGGTTCCAGGAGACATTATTCTCAAATTTTGCCGATGATGTTCAATGTCGTATGTGTGTGTATGTTAAGAATTTTGTTGCTCCGATAACTCTCGAACAAATTGATGTATCCAAACCAAACTCGACATTCGACTTTGAATGCGTTGGGAACACAAACCTATTTCTGGACGACTCATACCGACTTCATTTACACACCGCGCCCCTCTTCCGGTTTCTTCAAATTCAAAATTTTTAAAAATAGGGATATAAGCATTTTCATTGGTCACTTAATTCTGCGTACAAATTGCTAAACCGCATTCCTATAAGTCACACCGTTTTCGAGATAAGACGAAAAAAAATTGCGCAAAAATTAATATTGAGTTTGTGGAGCTAATGCAAAAGGTTTAAGGTAGAAGATATTTCATGCAATCTGTACGTGTATGTGCAGATATTGTGTTTAGGAGTGTACTATGTACAGTAATAATGTAAATGTATAAATATTTTGATACCGATTGGTCTTTTAAATAGGGTAATCTACATTAATAATTATAAGATATTATGATTAAAAAAAAAAAAACTTTTAGAGTCATGTAGGGTATTTAGTGCCATGAGGTTTCTTTGTAATTGTAATTGGAAAGTTTAGTGGGGCACAATTCAGATTTTTTTAAATATATTGTTTCGTACATCGCATCTTTGGAAAAACAATGACGTCAGTGCAAGTTCTTCTGAGTACCATAATATATCAAAATCTCAACCGCCTGAGTAAAGAAATAAATGTGTATCTCTTTCCGCTTCGCGTTCGACGGCGGCTCATCCACTTCCCTGGTGCTGCAGCATCGACTGCGTGCATCAGCATTTTTTTGTGAAGGAGGCAGTGTATGTAAATCTAGGACACAAGTATATAAATGTGCTGTTTGCTATATCACTGCATCGGGAAAAACAATGTGAACTTCAAACAATGTGTATTCTCAACTATTAATTCATTTTCTCAAGTGGAACTAAGAAGCTAAGTTCTCCTTCGTTGAAACAAAAATTGTACCCCNGGCATGTAAACTGTCTCTTATACACATCTAGATGTGTATAAGAGACAGTATATATATATATATATATATATTGTTTGTAACATTTCAGAAGTACGAAATAACTGTATTTGTTAAGAATTTCTTGTGCAGGTTGAGTCATATATTTTGACTAGCACACCAACACTCATTCGATAAAATTGGAACGATATCATTGAAATGGGTCGTGTTCATTCCCCGAGTAAACAAGAGTAAACGAAACTTTCTTCACTCAAGGTTTTGCTAGTTCCTGGAAACATGGACTAAAGAATCTCTATTGTCGTCCCTACTGAAGTATCCTTAGAAATAGGTGTAATCGAAAATTGCTGATTTACTCAAATCACAGTGTCCTCATGGAAAGAAAATATATTACAGTTTCTTATATTTTCAAGGATCAAAATTATCTTTCAATTTAAGACTAAGGTTAGTATTTGAAAGTCCAAACTTCCTAAAGTGATCGATTGTTTGAATATTAGTCTGTAGTTGATAATCACCTCCCTTTATCATTACAAAACGGGCGTAACATTGAACTGGCAATAACAAGGTAATGTAACCGTGCGAAATATTAATCTGTCCGAGTCAACGCGGGTATAGAGCGGAAAAATTCAAATTAATAATAATAGTTCACCCATCCTTCCAGTTAAGTAATATATTTCCGATATAAATAATAGAAATAAATAATTCCTCAATGAAAATCCAGTGATACAGTGACTTGCATGGAGATAATAGATTTGATCACATTTCTACCACAAATGATGTCGCTCATTAACAAATGGCATACCACAATGTTAAAGACGAGCGATTCTCAAAATCAGTCGAGTTGGTGTTAGAGTCATTTCATATCAAATCGGACAATATTGGGCCAAACTTGTCTTAGAATTAGAAATGTTTTTATAATGGTACTATTGGTAATTCAAATATAATGGTAATACTAAATTTTAGATTTTTGTGACCGTCCACTCTTAAGTTATTAATCTTCAAAATTTGGATATTTGCGACATTTCCAACGCGTTTTGCAATCTTCAAACGTCTATATCTTCAAAACTATTTGAAATTCAAAAAATATTTCAGTTGTTTTAATATCTCAGAATCGAAATATTTAATATTAAATTAAATTTGATGTCAAGTGAAATAGCTGAAAGCATTTTCAAAACAGTCAATTTATGGTGCGCTGTTAAAAATAATTAGTTATTTCAATATGATCCCATTCTCGTCCCATCTTCAAATTTGATTCATATATTTTAAAAGCATCAACTCACTAAGCCAAATAGTTTTGAAGGGACAGACGTTTAATGATTTCAAAACGTGTCGGAAATGGCACAAATATCCATATTTTGAAGCTTAATATCTGAGAAATGAACTGTCACAAAAATATAAAATTTTGTATTTTTCATATAAACCAAAAGCAATAAAAATACAAAAAATAGTATAATTGTGATACATGAAGATCCAAAGTTGAATTTTGAGAGATCGATTAATAACTGTCTTCTCATTATACTAATGCCTGAAATTATTTATTATTAATGACAGAATACCATTTTTTCTAGGCTCTGAACCCACATTATAATTTTATCTCTTGCAGCGTTTAGGGAAATACTCTACGTCACTCCCCTTTCACGAGCAGCTACGAGATCCCTCGTTCCGTAAAACCGTGTGGTGGCGCTAGAAAAAGTAGCATTCTCTATGTCGCCTATCCTCGTTCTATGCCGTTTTCCCTTGTGCGCGTGCGCCTCAGCTTTTTTATCTTTTCATGACCGAGCACCGCACCGCAATCGTTAATTCTTTATAGCTTGAAAACGATAAAATGATAATTCTCATGGAGTTGGGTACGTGGGATACTTTGTTTCGGGGAAGTAAATCTTAAAGAACAACGCATGGAAAGATTTAGATTGTAGTAGAACACCATTTAATATATATCATCAGGTATTAACTACTTATCTTCGTATGTTGCACATACATTACTTTTCAATTTATTATCATTATTATTATATTAAATACTATTCCCGTGAAAGACACACAAATTTAGAAAGACCAACAGTAATGAATATTTTTTTCAAAATGTAGATTTACCCATCTAGTGCGTGAATATAGCGTCTATATATAGGAGTAATTCTATCTTTTGGTAAAGAGCTGACATGTATGATCCCTTACTCTTGAGTTAAAAGAAAAATCGCCCAAATGAAGGAATTCCTACAACAACAAAAATTTCAAAAAAATCAGTACCCAAGAAACTCCTATTGAAAAGAAATAACTTTTTTTCGTGTTAAGAATAAAATTAAAATCAATATAATTATAATATGAAAATTAATGACGATAATATAGAGGTAATGTTTTAAAACTGATAATTAAAACTGTTTTAAAAGATATAATTCGTGACAGAGTTACATATCAATAGTAATGAGTATTGAAGGTATACTTTCTATGTAAAAATGACTCATCCTCTGATTCAACGAAATTTGAATGTTAGATCACAGTCTACAAAAATCATATCTTAAAAGCCTTTAATATCTGACGTTCTTTCAAAGTTTATCAAAACGTCTGCCTATCCTACTCTCTGGTTTTAAATAGCACTCTCGGGTGCAATAGAGCGAGATAACTCCAGGATCACTTCATAAAGGTACTTTTCCGATAAATGTGCAAGATTTTCAATGTGATATCTCGTGAATCTCATTGGGCGACGATTTATAAATCTAACTTAAATGATGTTTACAATGTAGGAGTTTTCAACGTAGGATATTTAGGTCAATCAATAGAAGTTACCTACTGCATCAGTGCTCCTACAACGTAAAATAATTTATTGATTTCAATAAAAGTTGAAACAGTTTTGTACTTAATCACGCCATTGCTGTAGTACTTACACAATAACTGATAATAATTTAATAAATTTATCCTACATGCTGTTTTATGTATTATTATTAATTGATCGGAATTGATGGGATGGCCCCTGGCTTACTTCCGAGTGTACATTGGTTTATTGTCTTCCACGTGGTCATACGCAGCTTGTCACTGCGTTTTTGACAATAAATTTAATATTATTATTATTATTTATAAGATATTTTTGAGCTGTTATTTTGGAGGTAATTGTTAACGTTTAAATTCCTAACGGTCACATGACGTTCATTATCTGTGATTGTTCTGAGCACTTAAAGGATGGAGAATGTCCCAACTGTGTAGCAAATTACTAGCATATGTCCAATGAATGAGGACAACTTGAAATATAATCTTCATTTAAAGCTAATATTGTCAACATTGAACATATGCTTCGGAAGTTATTTTTATTCATCCATTTGAATTTCTCTTTTTTCGTGATTGATAAGTTGGCGAATTGTGGGGTGGGGCAATCGAAGGAAGATGAAGGAGATGCCAAGGAAATGCTATCAATTCTCGACAAGAGAAGTTACAGTGAAGACAACGTGGATGCGAATCTCCCCAGACTTAACAAACAGTTACTTCTTGAATTTCGGAATCAGCAACGAAATTTTTTGTATGTGATACCAAGTACAAGTAAAATGGAGAAAAAAGTTCTCAATTAAAATGTAATTGACCGTTTGTAACCTAAAAACGTGTCGTGCAGTTAAACGAGATTTTTTTAATTTTTACTTTTCTTCCATGTCTTCCTTGCATCCAAAAGTGTCAATAAGGGTATTTTTATAATTTCTCTTTGACTTAAGCGAGTATTTAAAAAATAATAAAATAAACCGATTTTACAATACATAGGATCACTGAGATTAACTTGGCAGGGTTCTCTGAACTATTAGCTTGAGGCTGCAGACGCAGCATCAACTCCCGGTGAGGTCATACAATGTTTGCTAACGCGTTAGCGTCCAGAGTGACTCCTAGATCAACTCAGCCCGGTGTAAAGTGAGTACCGCGTCTAACTATTGGATCAAAGCGACCGAAGTTTTTTTCCACTACATTATCAAAACTTTATAATGTGTTAGTGAAAGTCTAGCTCTTAGTGCATTGTGTAAGTTTGATTGTATGAAATGCAATATCAGATTGTTCAGTTCTAGAGAAGATGAGGGTGTACTATAGCAATGTTATAAGTCTATTTCCCCGTCACTCGCTTTCTTCTGGGACTTTCGAGGAAGAGCGAAAATTATTAATTAAACGGAAATTAAAACGTGGAAAACCTGCCGAAGGCTCAGTTTGTACGTCACAACAAATTTTACTTGTGTCGGCGGGGATTAAACCACCAGATGTGGTTTATATCCTAACAAATTCAAGACCACGGATCGCTCACTGTAACAGTAATGAAGAAATACTCTCTAAAAATTGCTCTACAGTTAAAAAAAAAATATTTCATGCGTTATGGAGAGGTTCGGGCCGTTTGGCTTGCTCTTCCACCTAACCGGAACTTGAGTGAGAAAATTGGGAGTGATATTGGGTTGCCAGGGAACGTATGGTACCAAACAGACATTTATATAAAGTAGGTGAGGAAAACCCCAGATGAAAACCTCACCTAACTCGGCCGTGCAGGGATTGAACCCGTCTCTTCCACTCAACGGTATCGTGGAAGTGAAGATGCTACCACTTAACCACCGCTGTCTGTACATACTCTTACTGAACTCTCAGCTTCCGCGTACCTACGCGGGGGTGGGAAGTTAGCATAGTCTATGCCCACGACGGAACGGGACTCGAATTCTGGACCTCCTGCTTTGGCCGCATGTACGCTACCACTGCACCACCCACCACGACTGCCAAGTCTCCCAAATCCCTTACGCAACATCCTCCTACTCTAATCCGGTAAACTCTTGTCACACCCCATACCGGGGATGTACTCTTATTGATTGAATAAATCAACGATTATAACCATACTTTTAACATCATTCTTTGTGATGGAATGAGGTTGATAAATAATTTATTTTAGATTTCTTACTCTCTAAATTAACTGTTTGTAAACATTTGTATATAAAATTGAATTGAGTGAATAAATAATTATTTCGTAATTTTAGTAAACATTCCCGTTAACAACTTTTGTTCCGAAGTTACTTGGCTCCCTATATAGGTAACACAATCTACATAATTAAGCAACTGGTGACAAAATTATGAGAACAACGATATAGAGATTGACAGCTAATTTCGGCGTCCTGTCAGCCATGAGCCAGTGCTGTCGCAGGCAGTTGAGTTAGCAGTAATAGACTGTGGATGGGGGGGGGGGGGTGGCTTTCGGTTCATGGAGCAACGTCTATAAAGCAATGGCTTCGGGGCGATAGTAGATTGTGTGGACGAGCAACCCGCAACATTGGCTACTCTCAAACATTCCCTATCTCGGAAGCAAAATGGAGTTTGTGAGTTGTGGTTTGATTCTAGCATACAAGCTTTCTTGGTTCGAGCTTTCTGTTGGTATAATATTTGAATCGGAAACTGAACTCCGTGAGATACCAATTGCAGATTGTATATTTAAAACGATTATTGGATGCTGTTTCGAAGCGAAATTATGGACACGACTCTCGCCAGCTAGATTAACAGCTCGAGGTAGGAAAATTTGAGAACATATATCATCTAATACACATTTGAATCAAGAAATATACTTTCGTTTACTTTCCCAAAACTTTGTTACCACTCCGATTTAACATGATTTTTTAATTTTTCTATTTTGAAGTTGTACATGTAATAACACTACGGGGATTTTTATACTTTTTCAGTATTTAGTTAGCAACATACATCATCTTCAAAACATACCAAGATACTATAATCGATATTTTTCTATTTATCTTATAAGCTGAAAATTTATAACTGATTAAAAAAAAAAAGTTTTAGAAGTCGACTTCCCAAATCTAAACTATCTTCCTATCGTACCAAATTTGTCTCTATTACACCATTTCATTAAATTAACGGAACATTGAATACCTCTTTACCCATAAGGTGCAACCCAAAATTATGATAATTTTTTTAAATAAATGTACCTGAATATAAAGTTTTTTGATTAAATGTAAAATATGTAGAGTGCAATAATAATCGTATAGCAATTTTCATTTGTTCTGGAATTACACAATGATTCTGAATAGTTGTTCAACGTGACGTAATTTCGTTTAAAGATAGATCATTGGGAAGACAAGTAAATTATGATCTATACGCATCAATTTCATTACATATAGATGACAAGTATATCTAATGAAATGAATTTCATAGAACTACTAAGACAGTGTTCCTATATTTGTTTGGGAAATCTAAACCATTAATTACAATAAGATTGTGCTCATTTATTCCGTTTCTATGCACATTCAAGATAAACTTATAAAACTTTTTAATGACTTGGGAAATTATTATGGGACATGAGGTTTGTGTATTTTAGGTAAATTATAAACCAAAGAAATATTACCCAAAGTGGTATATAAAGTAGTATATATTTCTGAATCTGTGTAATTATTTAATCATTTAAGTGAGGATTGTAAATTTCCTAATATTCTGTTAATTGGATTTCTATACATATGTACAGCTACCTTGTAACAAATATCCATCTATCTTTCCTATATCCATCTTTAGAAACTAAAACTGTCACATTCCCCTTATCTGCCGGTGTTGATACATTATTCTCCTCTAAATATGTTTTCACGTAATTTCTATTGAATAATAACTCTTTCATTATACCAAGTTTGTCTCTTTCATTCCTGCTTTTTTGTTGTTCCATAATTATAAATCTGATCAATAACTTTCCAAATCAATTATGTTTTTTTACAGATAGCTTTTCAAGGTTTAACTCTGAACATTTAAAAAATTGCCAATATTCTTTATATTTCAAATGTTCATCAAAGAAATTAAAGCTACTTCCAAGGGATGTAGCTTGCTTATCTTCTTCAGGAACACTGAGATGTGTGTTATTGGAGAAGCAATCATTTCTTTCCTGAATTTTAGGTATAGGTTAGAACTGTTATCTTTGTTCAATCTTTCTTTCTTCTTACGTATCATTTTACTAACATATTATTGCAGTGCATTCCTTTCGATGTATATACAATGTGTTTAGGAGTGACATCCATATGACGACATTTTTCGTGTATCCACAGACATCGACCAAATTTCAAAAGAGATAATACACTTTAAGATAAATTTCGGTAAAGGTTATTTCTTGAAACAATCATTACTTGTCGAGGTAGAGATAACCTTTGCCGATATGTTACTTTGGAGTTTTACACATTGTCTAAGGGGGCTACTCGATGCAATGCAATACACTGCACCCCGGGTGCCCTCAAACAACAATAGTAGGAAGTGAGAGGATTTCATTCACTAAAAAAAACATTTCAGTTTTGTGAACCTGACTGAGAGCAAGTACTAGAAAAGATTTCCGATGGTAAAAGACCTGACTGATATACGCGAAGAGATCGCGGTAGCGTAGAACCAACCGAGGGAGCCTTTGGTTGGATGGCCAAATGCCAAGGGATCGAAGGAGAGTTACCGTGAGATCAAGAGTCGTGACATGCAACCGGGTGGAGAGATAAGGCTGCGTCGCCGCCGTCACTTCTCTTGCCCTCCATAGGTCTCTCGACGATCTCTCTATCTTCACCTCTGACCCTCTTCCCTCACAGAGACATCATTTCATCTGACCTATCCTTCCTCCACTGGGTTTAGCGTAAGGAAACATGTTGACGTTATGTTGATGAATTCGAGGGAAATGTGACGACAAATCGCTTTATATACATTGTGTATTTAAACACATACGTATTCATTCAACTATTTAACATGGACTGACGTTGGCGTTTGGTTTACATATACAACATGAATGAGATATTTATCAGCATATATCTCGCAGTCTTCTTTTATTTGAGTGAACGGAAAAAAGGAAAGGAGAAGTATTAACAAATAATATCTATTAATTTTATTACATACTAATCACAATTCACACTGCTTATTAAATGACATATGCACTGCTGTGCAAATAAGTCTAATAAGCTTTCTTGTTTACATATAATTTAAATTATCCCGAATACTACTTTTGCATATTGAATATTTACCAGTTAGCCCTAGATGAATCAAGTTGTGTCAGAATTGCGTAAGTATTAGAAGACTTCGTACAGCGTACACTGCTCAGGGGAAACCGCGTGAAGGCTCGTCCAATCAGTGGTTCACGAGCACCTCCTGTTCTCAGACAGCGAAGAGATGAGGAGTGAATGTGGTTGGTGGAATGATTGACAGGGTAAATGAGAAAACTAACCGCAAACCCGCTTTGTCTACCTCTGCAAATTCTACTTTGAGCAACTGGGATCTGAGTCAGTAGGAGGATTTCTGCCAGAAGTAGAAGGAGAGTGCTGTATATACTACTCCACGGGTCACCCCTTAGCCATAGGTACGAAGAAAGAACGGATTAAGATTTAAATGTTTTCTATAAAAATGAAAACGTATTCGTATTTCAAAATACAGTATACACTCGATTTTCGACAAAAATGACTCCGTGGTCACTGATCAACAAAATCGCCCATAATCCTAAAGACACGTGCTCCCTCATGTACAACAAATGGTGTCAAATCCCACCAAACCATTATAACCTTAAACCCATCCACGAATTGTAAATTGTTTCAAAACATGCAATATTTTGTCGTATGCGGCATAAGTACCTGATATCCGTGAGAACGTGGCAAACGCTTCTTTAATACAGACCTGTACGGTCCTAACTTAACTAAACAACACTAATATAGGGGTACTACCCTCTCATTGAAATGGTAGGAAACTGTGGGATACTACTATAACTGTACTCAATAACCTAATGTTTTTTGAAAAAGTCTGTAAGTTTTACTACAATTAACGTCTATTATGTAGTGTAATTAAATAAATAATGAAAGACATACCTTTTATGGACGAGTAACCTCTTTCACATCATATATACTATTCGTCCATAAAAGATCGTAAGTCGTTCATTATTTATTCAAAATATTGTGCTGATTTTTTTTGTTCGAATCGGAGGCAATCGCCGATATTCCGCTTCGGCGATAAGCGTCATATTGCTTCATTTCATATAATACATGAATAGCTTCCACGCAATTCATTTATATTATTTTAATTATTTGATGTTATTGTATTGTGTGCCTTATTTTATTTCTAATTCCAGTTATTTCTGTTGCAGGTGTACTTCATTCAGACTGAGAAAAGGATTCATACTTTTCGTGGAATCAAGAAAACCAAAGTTTTCGATGTCCAGGGGAAATTTCTCAAATACTGAACAATGTGTTGCTATGGAAACACAGTTCAGTGGTTACGCTTAAAATAAGAATATCAGTGTGTGATTTTCTGTACATGACTTTTCGACTTGCTCCTTCATGTGTCGCTTATGTGACTAATCTTGTGACTAATTTCTGTGATGGTGAGTAAACATCATGTCAGTAGTTGGTGAAGGATTGTTGTAGAGTGGTTTGGTAGATTTGATAATTTTTTTTTCATTTTCTGAAAATATTTTGAAATTTTCAAAGTAAGTATTCGAATACTTAAACCTGTATGCGTGTAGTTTTCATCAGTGTTATCCATCGATCTACCACGATTTTTGTGAGATGCTGTCACACAAATAAATGAGAGGTCACTAACATATATTTTCATTTAAACTGTCGAGGAGGACATACAAGTAAGAAACGTGTGCTTTTATTGGCATTTATCCAACGGAGATAAACATACAGAACGATTTGCGATAAATTATGACGTAATCAATTTTTCCTTGCATTAAAGAAAAATATTTTGGTAGGAAGATGTTCAAAACAGTTCTGGAATGAAAACATATCAAAGTTGTAACTGTGAACTGTAAAACAAACATTTGATTTTCACTTAAAGATTAAAAAGCATTTCATTCGATGTAATATTGAGTGTTATATGTTTCATTTCTAACAAAATGTATGACAGTATTCGTTTATTAATAATATAAGTATCTATTTGTTTTTTGTTTTTCTGTTTCAATCAATTCTATGAACGTTTCTATTTATAAAGAAATTACATGTAATGGTTTCGGTGCTTATCCATCTTCTCCGACAGCATTCTGTAAAATAGTTGCATAATGATTTAATATTTGTTTTATATTCATTATAGGTATTTAAAAAAACTTCTGAATATTCGCTTCTCAAAAAGATATTTATGTAATTCTTTATGTGCGAGAAATTTCATATTAACAGTTCCGGATCATAATAATCTAGGTTTATCGATAAGCAAATTTTTTCTTTGGTAATTTTAAAAGTAACGTTTTGGAAATAGAGAAAAATCATTTGAGTAATTTACCTACGTGTTTTGTTAACAGATATTAATTTTTTATTAATAGTAAAACCCGACGATAAACTTTTATTAATTAAACCTTCATAGTTTTAAAACCATTCACCAGTTTACAAGGGTGAACAAGCGAATAATTCGCGGACTTGTCAACAAAAGCTTGGGATATTGGTGCTATCTGATTTCTGATTACAAGATAACGAGAATACTCCTAGAATTGTTTCCTATTGGTTATTTGACTCCTGGTACACGTCCTTGAGGTACACCTAATACAAGAGAGAAAGTCAACGGAATCCAGGCGTCATTCACGTAGCTCTCAATAAGTTGTTGATTTAGAAATAGTTTAAATGTACTTAACCTCTCCGTTGACTCGTGCTCTGAACGTAAGCATTAGAAAAAGGGGAGGGTGGATCAGTTGATTGTAATTTTGTGAAGGAGTTTGGGTGGAAGGTTGTTGAGGATAGTAGAAATGAGAGGAAGGATTGGTTTCGACTCTCTCTCTTTCATATTTAGTCTCATTCCTCCACTTCAGTCTCCCCTTCTCATCATCAGTTTATGTTTTCACATAAAATTATGGGATTGTGAGGGTTGAATGCGTGTCCACAGCAGAATTCAAATGTTGGATCAGTAAAAGAATTTTTATTCATCAAATTAGGAGGCTCATGTTTTCAATAATTCATGATCTCTAATGAATTAACCATACGCAATAGCACAATTCACACACGGTTTGTTATTGGCTGCATTATGAGGTGTTTATTTTATTTTATTGATGTATTGTTTCAATAATCTATTTTTATTTTGTTATTACTGAAAATCAAAACTGGATATCCTTCACGCTAATTATTGATTTCTATCTCCCATAAGTTTAGAAAAATATCAATCATTAAAGTTATTTTTGTCTTTCAATTTCATTTTAGTAAAGGAAATCTGGAAAATCTCTCAACTCTCGTGTAAATGAATGAATGTTGTGTTGTCAATCCAATTTGCTTTTCATTTATCACTACGCTGATTTTCAAAAGGACGGGAGAGTCTAATTCAAAAGTAACATCATGGACCGATGCATTTTTAACGGAGTACAAATAAAAGATAATGGATGACGTTGCGACTCGTCTTTTATTCTCTAATAAAACATTCAGTTCATTAAATACTGTTCTCTACACATCAATTCGTGGTACTGTGTTCCAATTAATGGGTGACCTCTCTATATAGTTGAATTATAGTCTCTCGAGAGAAATTATAATCTCTCGATGAAGTTGAAGAGTACGACGTCCTTAATTCTCTAGAGAGATTTCTGTATTTTGAAGCTGTTGTTAAAGAAACATGTATACAGTATTATACATGAGCTCTCCTTTCTTGCTATACTTGTTTTTTATCACAGCCTGTCGGCGTGTCTCTGTTTCTGCCTAAACAAAAACATCCCTTCGATCATTCATGTCGCCCATCCTCCGTACTCTTCCAACCGGAATATGTCCTGAGTACTGAAGATTCTTCTACCACATACGTCAATCCGTCATGCGAGCCACCAACCGTCATCCACAACTTTTCATCCTTCTATATGAACACGCTGTCTCGTGGCGTGGCACGTCACTTGACTTCACCGGAGATTAAACGCAACGAGGGGATGTGTCTATTCTTTCTCTGAGACAGGTTTACGGCCTCCTCGAAAGCCTACATTGTATGTGGGTTCCACCAGCACGGGATCGCATTTTTTCTCCTGCCTTTGTTATCGTGGGAAATATTTTATTTAAGAGTGACATAGATCTTCAATTTCATCTTTCTTGTGTACTAAATTTCAAGACAAACAGAGCAGGAATTCTCATTAAATTCGCAAATAAAGTGTGTTTCAAAATGATGAATCATGTATACTTCCATTTTATCAAAGCACAAAATATTTTCTGGCGAATAACTTTATAGTAAATGCGGTTACTAAATTTCATTTTTATTTCTCATTGATCAATCCCCTGTTCAATTTTCGGATTTCAGTTTCCAGTAAACTCAGCTTGATTAGTACACCATGAGTTTGCATTAGAAAGGAATATAACATTTTCCATCACTTATGCGGAAATTTATCAGCATTCTATTGCAATAACTCTACACACACATTTTCAACTCTGTTTTGTTTTGATATATGATCGAAATTTATGGTTCAATTTAAAAAAATTGTCTCGCTCATATGGTGCTTAACTTTCTATAGACACGACAAAAAAAATTTCAATTCAATGTGTTTGGGATTATTCACATGCAGAAATTGTGATACATAAAGTCACATTCATAAATTACAGTTTTAATTTCAATTATTGAAACAGTTTTTATGCGTTTTATCCTAACGGTTGCTTCAATATTTCAATTTGGACAGATTCATGAAATTGTATTCAAAATTAAAATGAAACAACTTCTGAACTACATACGAAAAAATTTTTTAATTTGAATCTAAAACTTAAAAATTGATGTACGGAAACAAAATACCTACGTACGTTAAAATACATGCATTGTTGATTGATTTACTTTTGTTTTGTCATTCTCTAGTCTACCCAAACAGTATAGGGTTTATGATAAATTATGGAAGATTTGTAAGAGTGTGGTGATAATTGTTTCAATTTGTTCTCTGGTCTTTGATTAGTTTTAGTTTAACATTAATTTAATTAAAAATGCATATATCTTAATATAGGTACGCTTACGTTGTCAGTCCACGATCCATATTTTCTTTCTTATCTAGCGAGGATTGGTGTTGATCCTGGGGACGGCATTCCCTCGTAAAACGTTCTCAGCTCTCAAGTCTTATCTCCAAATTCCAGACGTTTTAATAGCATTCCAGCTCCAACAGTTAGGCAACGGGAGAAAATTCAAAAAGAATGGAAATTCTTAACTAATTAAAATAATGAAGACGTTAATGAAACTGCTCAAGGATTTAAACAAGGAAAAATAAGAAAGACTTCATGTAGGATTGAATTGATGAATACACAATGCAACTAATTTATTAGGATTATGCGCACTGAATGATTTAAATATTCTTTCAAGCTTGGGTTTTTGTGTAAAAGTATAATTCAAATGTTGTTTACTTAGGATTTATTTTTGAAGTGGTATTTCACTGTTACAGAGTAGAGTAGCACAGTAACTGTATCTAGGAGAAATTTAAACTACATACTGACATGATGTTTCACTAAAAACTTGTTAATGTTGTCGACTCTGTTAAGTGGTATTTCTGTTTGTAAAGATGTATTTCTGCGGTGCAGAAATACTCAACGAATACGTGTTCTGTTTTTTTTTTGTTGATAAAAATCTTGATTGAAAATTTCTATAGAGTTTCCTTAGAGCCTACTGTAATTGAGACATAATTAGATAAAAGATTATGCCAGATGTAGAGTAATATAAATGTGTAATACTCATGTCTGGTGAGTACGTGAATATATCTGTACATATATCTTAATTGACATGTTTGGTGATGTAATATTTGCGATGTTTTACTGTTAATACTTTTATTCCGTGCACTGTTGCTATACGTCACCCCGAGCTAATCTTGGTATTTTATGTTCATATATTTAACATATTTGGAAATATATCACGATGTTTAAACGTTAGAATAAGAATTGTAAATAATAATCAACACACAAATATATGTGTAATATATCACAAAAATACTATAAACAAAGTGTAAAAATGTGCTATTTTTTATCAGATGTATGTAGTTTGGAAGGAAAGAAACGAGAGAGATTTGTGATGAGGAAATGATTGTATCAAATAGGGAATGTATTGTATATTAAATTTAGATTTTGGTAGTAGGCAGTTAGATGAAAAAATTATCAGCTTAAGTAATAGTGCTCAAAGCAAGGAGTGCCTCTGTAAACACTAATGTTTTAACAAAAAAAGTAATTATGCAAACATGTGGAGAAATTCCTTTTTTTGTAAAATGGTAGTCACCATGTGTTTGTCGAATCAGAACCGACCCCGTGAGCCCCTGACTGTGTTCTGATTGGCCAAATATTTCACATGTGGCGAAAATTAACAGAATTCTCGTATTTTTCGGTAAAGTGTAACATCGACGGATTCTTTTTCGGTAATAATGTAACGTTACCTTCAATGGTGCTATTTGGAATATATAGCTTTCCCTGAACGATTTTATTGAGACGTTTTCTTCAATAGTAACTTTTTTACGTTTAATGATACGGCGAGATCGTTGAACATGATCAAGTCAGAGGGAAAATTCCTTTTTGTACGATCTAAGGAATTTGTGAGAATTGAAGAAAGAGATTGGTGTGTTTCATTGAGTTTGAAGGAACACGAGGAATTCTAAGTTTGGCTTGTCGAGTTTATTGTATCAAAACGTACAATCACAAGCCAATACTTCCCACTGGGAAACTGTTTTTTGTAAAAAAAAAAATGTGTATAAATAGAAATGTAAATTGATGTTATAAAATTACGCGTATGTGAGATGACTATGTAGTAGATGTAAATGTGATTTCTGCCTCTGACGTCACACCTTCAGTGGCTTTACTCTCAACTATTTTTTTTTTATTAGAAATATTTTCTTGAGTGTCTTCCACTCGTTTGAGCAGAGTGCGTGGTCTCCGTGTTGTTCTCATTCACTGAGATATCCTTTATCACATTTCATCATGTCTTACGTATGGTACTTCGCGAAATTTCCATTTCACCACGTTCCTCGTCTCTTCATTCGTTGCCCGTTAATCTAAACACAAAAGTCGCCTCATATCGTTGTTTGATGAATAGAGTTCGCTGTTCAGATAAACGCACAAACACCTTAATCACCTTGATTACTAAAAGCTCTTATCTTGAGGAAGCACATCGATTTTTGGGATAACTACGCTTTAAGCTTTACAGCCAGAGATCGACGCAACTCGTAACTGACGATATCATACTGATGCTAGTGCATCTTCAGCATTATTGAACGGTCTTGACGTATTCCAGCTGAAAAAATATTTCGATCGAATAACGTATTGTGCGATAGAAAAATTGTCACGAATACCCGCATATTGTATTTCGATTGTATAAGTTTAACATCGAACGTTACGCCTTAGAACAACTTTGTAACTTTAACAAAAATATCTAATGGATTTGTACAATTTAATGCACTTAGTGGCAACACATATTTTCACAGAACAATTCGTTGAATCTCTCTACACACTCGATGGTTCACGTGAACGCTGCAGATAAACACTCCACGAAAATATTGCGAACGTCTTGTGAACAAACCCGAAAGAAAACGTATAAGATCTCTCCGGAAGCATTTCTGAAAGCGGTCTCCGTACATCCCACGAGTTTTCCTCTTTCGACTCACGAGCTCTTTTAGCGCACTCTGCCGGCGAGTCAGTTCATAGCCCATGCCCAGTGGGGAGGCTGCGTCTTAGCTCTCTAGGGAATGGTGGCAGCGATGGTGGCGGTTGGGGTGATGTTGGTAACAATGTGCTCCGCAGCACCCATTGAACATTCAGTTTGCCCTGCTGCCACGGTCGGCGCCACTGGCGCGCAGCGAATGTTTGTATATTTTTGTCCATGTTTTTCTGCCCCCACTATGTGAAGAAAGAATAAAGATATTTGGAGAGAAAGTATTAGATTTCTACTTTGTGATGTTGTTTGTGATTAATTTTACTGAGTAACAGGTGTAAGAGAGAAAGTAAGATTTGAATGTGAATACACTACGTATGGAAACAATGAAATATTCAATAATTTTAAGAATGTACATAAGTAATGGCCAACGATTGTTGGTATAATGGTCTCACAGAAAGTACAGCAGAGAGTTGCTGATAGCACATCCGAAGTTCACGACTCAAAGAAATAAAGGAATGTCCTGCCAATAACCTTTTAAACGAGTGCTCGAAGAAATATATTACCAAAACCCAATTTTGCCAGCATAGTTCATAAACATTACGTACAATGCAAACACATTTCACTTGTGTAATTTTCACTGATCATCACACGTCCTGGTTCTAAATCATTTGTATCAGTGACACATTGTTTTCCAAATGTTCAGGATTAATATACATACATCATAAGTATCATACATTCCAAGGGGAAAGGAATCATTTACTTTACTATGTTCATATTACCGGTTTTACACATGAAAACGACTTGTAATAATTCCGTAACGATTTATCGGTTACCGGGAAATTGGTCCTAAACAGCACAATAAAGATGTCGAATGTTTGGACGCCAACAGCATATTTCATCAAACGGTAAAGTTAATTGTGTTTAGGATTGATTATCATGTCCTTGTAATAAAAAAGAGATATCAGGATCAGGTCTGTAAAGGATGCTGAGAGTGTAAAATAGTCCTTTTCATAACACCTCAGGATAATGTTGAACCGATGCCCCGTAACAGCTTTCCAAAGTTGGCAGCCCTTCGTTAAACACCTCGCGCCGCGTAATTAGTGAGCGCTGTGGAAGGGGAAAGCCTCTGCGAAATTAAACGTCGCTCGTTATGAAGTAACATGGCCACAGCGCTGCACTGCGCTTTCTGAGATGCTACACGGACTGAAAGGATGAAAGCGCACCACCCAGGGAGGAGCTGAGCTGCTGGCTGTGCTTCAGGTACGTACGCAGGCAAGGAGATACTGGTTTTCCTAAAGGAATACTTAAAATATGGGAATTTCTGTACTTCTTCTGCATACTTACACACAGGGCAATGTGATCACTACAAGACCAAACAATAGGGATCGAAAGACGAAAAAAATGAAGAAGATAGGTTGCAGTTTTATCATGTAAAATGCGATGATCTACAACACTCCACGTTTTTTTGAAGGATCGTAGAGGTAGTCACGCTTTGGAATCAGAGTGCGAAATTTTCAATTTTTCATGTTTTTGACCTAGTGACACGGGTCAAAAGTAAATTTGCGCGATGTAGATTTTAATAAAGTCTATAAAATGAGATGGGGTAGGTTCAGATCTGTTTAATTAGTTATTGCAAAAAAACTCAGAAAACCATTGTTTTGTTTTTTACTCCAATTATTGCAAAATCAATTCATTTTTATTTATCGTTTTAAAATGTAGTTCTCGCAATTGCAAAAGCAACGCTATAACAATGCGTGGTGAACGTTGATTAGTTGCTGAAATAAGTTTACTAATTTACCCCGACATTTTTTGTTAACAACTGTTACATTACACCAAAAATTGTTGTAATGTCCCAAACCAATGTGGAAGATAGTGTAGTTTGTCCCATTATAATTTGCAAAGGATCAGTTGATAGCAACATTACTATTTTTAATGTCGGTACTGAACAGTTTAAGTCGGACCCTCGGCAATTTATTGTGTTAATTTCTAATTTTAATAGTTTTAAATCTGGCATATTACACAAATACAGAAGTAACAAAAATCATCCCATTACCAATAAGAGTCGAGTTAGCTTCTGATGTACTAAATTATACTGACAACTAAGTTACGACTCTCTCTATACTGGTTTCAATTGGTGGAGAAAAGTTTAATTCTCAGTTCTCAAAATATAGTTTGATAGGAAATAGATAACAACTAAATTGTTTAATATGTTGGTTTTCGGATACGTGGTTGAAAATATAACCTGAATAACCACCAAATATATCAACAAATAACCTGAATAGCTGAAAAAAAACTGCTCATATATATTTGTGAATTTACTCGTAAACCTGTTTGAATATGATATTTAGGTATCATAATATTCATGACATTTCTATATTATATTTGTCCCGATTTATACCAAGTTCGTGGATCATGTGATTGAACTGAACAGCAAAATATATTGAGTTCAAAAGAAATCAAATTGAGTGAAAATATTACTGACTGAGTACCCGTGGCTTTCCTTGCGTAAATTTCGTAATTTTGGGACATGTAAGAGAATGTTAAACCATTTGGGAGATCACGTTCAATGACGTTGATGTAGAAACAAAATGTAATATTTTTTATTTTCTTAAAATTAAAGAGAGAAAAATCTAGACGTCAGTTATCAATGTTATGATATGTAAACAAAATGTTATCTACTAAATGTGAAGAAAGTACATTGAAATACATCTGTTAAAACAACATAAAAATGCGACCAATTCTTTAGAACACTTCGAAACCACACATTTACAGCTAATTTATTTATGTAGTGATGTGATAAAAAAATTGTTTTGTTTGGAAGGAATATTTTTAACTTTAGAAGTCAGATATTCTTTAATCTATTTTACCACTTTATACAATAAAAATAGAGCTGAGAGTATCACTAAGGAAAATAAAAATCAAACAAGAGCTGTCAATCTAAAGGCGAAGCCGTTAATAGTAAAAGCTATTTTTACGGCCCCATGTCGAACGGTGACTTTGAATATTCACGGCATTGAACTTTCGGAGAGACATCAAAGTCTAAACTGCCAGTGTGCGTCATGTTGTTATGATTTCCGTATGTTAATAGCTAGGATGATGGTGTGTCGTTACGTTTCTTTTGATCGGTGGTGATGACTTCATCGCGCATTTACCTCTCTGAAGTACGGTGTTAACTCCGTTCAAAAAGCATTGACGTCGGAGAATAAAGCTAGAATGGTAGCCATGCTTCCATCGTATTTCACAAAGTTATTTTGGCAAAGGTCATTGCCCGACGGGGCTCACTATCTGTGCCTTCACAAACTTACCAATTATTCTCTGTATAGCTTCTCCTGATATCACAACCGATATGGGTCCTGGAGTGAATGTTAACAAATAAAAGTAGGGATAAATTTCAGAATGTGGCACACAGCTATAGAATCCTTACCCCAATTTCTTTTACATACTCCGTCGAATGCTGCTACTATCTCAATCGCCTTGAGCGTCACTCATGAACCGACTTTTATTGAGTTATTTAAATAATTAACCTAATAATTAATTAAAAAATAATTAATTTTATTGAGTTAAATAATTATTAACCTAACATCGTGGACTGTGGGCATCATTGCGGTCAATCTTAATTTTAAATTAAACATAGCTTGCTTCCGCGGGTTATAATAAAACTAACATAACCTAAACTACTATTACAACCAAAACCAGATAGACGAAGTGAAGAATATAATGCGGATAGCATAATTTCCGTAAATATGAAATGACGCGATTGTGGTTAATATTTTCGGTACTGCAATGATGGTTTGAATACATTTCATCAAAGTTTCACTCGAATCTTGTCGGAACTATGTTCTCAAGTTTGGCGAAAAGTAATTGCGAAAGATATATCTAGGAAAACAAAAAAGCGTAAAGTTTCTCAAATACCATCAGCGTGTTGAGTATACCCTGGTGGAGGAATGTCAGAAGACAGCTTCAGGTTCAATCTAGGCACTCATATAAGCGCATAATGGGTACATTAATATACTTGGTAATTGTGGAGCTTTAGCAACATTATCAAAGCATGATAAATTAAAAGGCGTTTCTATGTTGCTCATTCTTTTATTGGTATAAAGCTTTTTCGGCTGCATAGCAGCCATCGTCAGTAACATACACTGAAAATATAAATGTACATAAAATGACAATAATAAAAATAGAAACATAATATGAAAGTATACAATAATTGGGTGAAACAGTATCGAATGAAAGTTTTGGTTGTTGTTGAAATAAAGAAAGGAAAGAACAATGAAAAATGAATAAAAGAAAACAAATACAGAGTGAGCAAACCGACAAAATTACGTACCTGATTATTGAGGAATATTTTTGGCGAATGCGCAGAGTACGCCGAACGGAGGTCATTATATGGAAAGTGTTGGGGTGTTGCGGGGTGGGCGGGGGGAAAGGGGCTGTCGGAGTTTTCCAGGAACTGGCGGCAGAAGACGGAAAGAATTTCCAAGGGTTTTAACTGTTGGGAATGGGGTGCAGTGTCCTGGAGAGTTGGGGGTGAGAGGGAAGAAATTTGAAGGCTAGTTTCATGAGAGGGGAATGAAATTCAGGGAATTGTTCATTTAATAGGTAAATGTTGTTGTTTTTTAGAATACCATGGATATGTAAAATTTCTAATTTGATCCGGGGCCAAAATCTATTTTCTACTTCTAAAATATAAAAATCCTTTTCAATGTTAAATGTGTGTGTGTTTTCTACTAGGTGGTTGGCGAAGTGTGAGACTGTTGTGTTATTTTTCCATGCATTTACGTGTTCCTGTATCCTTTGTTTGAATGTTCGTCCAGACTG
>NNCF01128175.1:561434-572297 GCA_002313205.1 Laupala kohalensis | reverse complement strand
AATTATTGTATACTTTCATATTATGTTTCTATTTTTATTATTGTCATTTTATGTACATTTATATTTTCAGTGTATGTTACTGACGATGGCTGCTATGCAGCCGAAAAAGCTTTATACCAATAAAACAATGAGCAACATAGAAACGCCTTTTAATTTATCATGGGTACATTAATATAATGATAATAATAATAATAATAATAATAATAATAATACGTGTCTTTATTTTAGCGAGATATACCATAAAGTCTGATCTTTCCGTCTGACTATTTAAAACGTTTGCATTTTAGAATACAAGATTGAAAATAGGATCTTATTTACATTCAACGCTGGGAAGCAAAACTACGGAGCATCTCGGTGTAATAACTTATGTGGTTGAGTATAACACTACAAAAACCCTATCAGGATGGCGGCTTATTGTTGAACACGGAATAAAACGAGTAACAACAGTAGTATATAATTATGAATATACAAAAAATAAAATACAGGAATAACTAGATGAGATAAAGGTTTTATAATAATACATTATTAAGTTATGACACCATATTACAATTACATATTATAATAATATTACATATTACTAGATACATATTACATACCATGCAACATTTAAAAATTATATTTCATAAAATAAACAAAGTTACAAAAAAAGAACGAAAAAGAGACAATGTAAAAAGAAAGGAGATGAGAAATAATGAAAGAAGGAAAGAAAGAAGGTAAAAGTATGAGAGATGGAGAAAATAATATTGAGAGATGAAGAGATTGAAGACTTATTAAATGTTTCTAACATATTTTTGACTCACTCAAAAATTAATAGCAATAAGATAATAAAGAATAACATTTCTTGGGTCATTGTAATAATTTATCTCATAAATAAATTATATTATGACTTTATATAACACTCTTCAAATGACATTTTATGGGCAAATGAGAAAAAAATAGTACCTTAGAAACAATATTAAATATTCTCCTGTAATTTATTGAAAAAATATTCGATTAAATCTGAATACTTTCTCAATATCTTGGTTTGATTTGTTTAAGGGCATCAGAAACACAGTCAATTGCACGCATATTTTCAACGCGTATTTTGAATAGTGTTGACTAGTGAAATGCCGCAGCTTACTATTAACACAAGCACAGTACTTCAATATTGGAGCAAGAAAGCGAATCATATAATTAATTCATCTAATTAAAAGGATATTAATTCTTCTATTTTCTTTGATATTAACAGCTGAAATTGCCTTTTCTCAGTGTCGATTTTGACGCATTGCTAGTCGCTCTTGGAAATTCCCTCGCACAAAAACTTTCGTAGATAAGTTAGTTGCAGCATCAGGTATATTCTTTAAGGCCGTATTAGAGCTGGGCCGAGACTGCATTCGGCCGAGTACTCGAGTAGTGTGATACGTACATTCACTGCTTGGCCTAGTAACGGGCGAGCGATCCGACCGTGACAGTGAATAGACAAGTGTTTCATTTACTCGGACGAATAAGTACCCCCCTCCTCGTCTTCTTTAAGGATAGTTCTCTACTCGCGTTTTTTTCGTACAGGCGAGTCAGAGGTGTGAAGTGTA
Source organism: Laupala kohalensis (assembly GCA_002313205.1). Classification (NCBI taxonomy): domain Eukaryota; kingdom Metazoa; phylum Arthropoda; class Insecta; order Orthoptera; family Trigonidiidae; genus Laupala; species Laupala kohalensis. The sequence goes on along the minus strand of NNCF01128175.1, from coordinate 570,729 downwards.
TCTTTTGTTGTGAGCGTTCTTTTCTGATATATTTCTAAATTGTTTCAAAAATATCTAAGTGGTCCAATGAAACAACATTAAAATTTGTCCGAGAGTACAAAACACAGCTCCTCCCCGTTGTATCTCTATGTAGTCCCCGCCGTGTCGATAATAGTTTTTTGTTACGGCTACCTTTATATTCGATTTCCTATATCATGGCAGTAAAAATACTGTTCAAAACCTCTTCAAGTTTCTGATTTTGTCTCGTCGCGAAACCATATTTCGAATCTCAACTCAGATAACAAGAAACGCACTGACATGTAGTATATGGTATTGAGTCGTCCACTTTCCCTTTCGAATGTCATCACCCTACTCGCCTCGAAACGTGCTCGGCCGAGTACTTAGACGAATATCTCGGCACACCACTCGGCAGGTGTTTAGAACTGTATCTTTTCGAAGTCTTGATATCTTTAGGGGAGCTGAAATTCATTGGTTAGTTTCTTCTATATCACTCGGGTCAAAATGAAGTTATGAAACCTATAAAAAATAATACATTTAATAAAAATATTTTACAAAAGAACGAACGATATTCTAAAAAATTTGAATAACAAATGTATTAATGTCCTTATACTTGTGATGTATACATACATTTAATATATTTTAACAACAAAATTGTAACTCTATACGAGCTAATTCTATGAGATTCCATTATTTTTATGTAAGCTCGAAAATTGCTTTTCTAGAACAATTTAATACAGCTCATAAACAAACATTGTTATATTCTTGTTTTTTCTGTTGGAAAAAACTTATTATTATTTTAAAAAGTAGTATACTTTAGAATATTTGTATTGACCGAAATTATTTCTTATTATTGCACTTTTCCATGTTTTTTTGATAAAATTACCTTTAAGAAAGGAAAGGCTTGACCTTGAGGTCCCTTTTCGTTATCCCTTTTCTATATCGGAACGTAGCTCTTAAAAACGTCTATCACTATTTAATATGTAATTGGAAAATTAAATGACACAGTTCTGTAACACGTTCACAAAACCTTAAATAACAAATTCTCCTCACGACAATTATGATAGGCCTAATGTTGAGGTCTTAGCACTGAATTATTCCGGCAGTCACTAGGTAGATACAGTTACAATGTATCGCACAGCGAACCATTTTTGCCCACCAATCAGCGGTGGGCGTAATCGAGATTCTTGTTGGTTCCTTACACCAATCACTGCGCGTCACGTATTGAAAATGTTTGGGTACTCGCAAGGTAGGTAGAGTTAATAATATAAATTTATGGAACCAAATAGATCGCTACAATGATGTATGATGTCACAATATTATATAGGGAAGACGAATAGAAAATTATATAGAATAGGTATTATGAAATACAATCATCTTTTCATTATCATGATATCTCATACAGAGTATACATATATATTACAATCTTAAACTCAGGACTTTAAATAAGTAATAATTACAAAACATGAATAAAATGATATGTCTTAGTACCTAAATCAATACAATTATATAATACAAAAGTACCATCAAATAATTTGTAATTATGTGCCTCTTCGGAGAGTAATTAATGGCTTTTGCAAGTACGTGAGTTTCTATTTGTAATCCTCTGCTGAAAATGATCTTCACTAACTGAAGCTGAAAATTAACATTAGTAGAACTTGCAATAGACAATGGAGCAAATTTTTGTTTATAAAATCAATAAATCACTATTTTTCTGTGCATCTAAATTTCTGAATCTTTTGCGAGTTACTTTATAAATTGTGGCATCGGTTAGAACATTCAGTTGATAAAAATTTACTTTTCTAGAAGAGAAATAAGATTTTTTAATACCACATCTCTAAGTTTACAATGTCCTGAGCTTCAAATTTTCCGTGATTCACATCGGGTTGTATGTTGAGCTTCGTCAACAATGTCAACATTCAATTAATAATACACAACTTTCCCAATACATGGATAACAGTACGTATTTATTAAATAATTTGTTTTGGAAATATTAAATCCGCCACTGCCCATGGGCCCTTCATCGGAATTGATGGAATAATCCCTTGCTTGTTTCCGGAAAGTAATTTAGTTTATTGCTCCCCCCCACGTGGTCATACGCAGTTTGCAACTGCTGTTTTGACAGTAAAGTTTATTTATTTATTTAAAAAATCTTAAGTTCTATTAAAGAATAAGCTGGATTTTCTTAACGCTTAAATATTGGGTCAGGAAATGTTTACTCACTAATTTTGATATTACTTCCATTCACTGAAGAACATTATGCAAACCATTTCATCCAGCACTCATCTTAGGAAAAGTGAAGAACTTGACCTTCCTGTCTTAATGAACGGTTATATTTTTGAAACAACTGATTCTCCAACTACTCATTTCAGTGACATTACTTTTTCACAAGTTTCTTATAATGTTTTTCTTTCCAATTCTAGGGTATACAAGACAAACACGCTTTGCTTTAATGTTCACATACAATTCCAATATGGTTCCCGATTTCGCCTGTGACGTCATGTGCAGAACTTTTCTGAAGTGGTGCATTGGGTCTTTTGGAGGAAACACTTATTTTCAAAAAAGTACCAACTTTTAAATCACGAAAATGATGGAAAAATTACTTTGATTTGTAATAAATTTTCCGTAGTATTTTTTACATCACTTTTATCTATATGTCTCCGGACATTTGAGAAAGCTATTTAACTTTTTGTGAGGTGAGATGCACAAATCAGGATATCGTTGTGCTCGGTCGCCATGCTTGTACTACATGCACTTTCGCATTTCAAACGAGTCAAGCGAGCTCCTGAATGTTGTTGGCACTATTTTATTTACCAACAGATACAAATTATATAATGTTTTCTCATAATTATAATTCATACTGTAGTGTTATAAAACAATTACACTAAATATAAAGAAAAATTATACGTCTCAGTGAACTGTCTTGGAGTGCTGGTCCCACCTTAACTGTATGTACCTTGGGCAGTCCGAAAGCTTTGTAATCCAGGTGGCGTTGCCTCAGCGTGGCTATACGTGTCGTGTTTTATTCGGGAATTATGACATAAAAAGGGAATTATCCACAATCTAGAATTCTTGTTTGCCTTGGTAATTACATCTGAATGTAGTTTATTCTCGGTAATAAAAATATGGGAAGATATTGTCTACGCATTGAGTAGAACAAACTAATGGATAAATATTTCATATCAGTATTATTCTGAAAGCAATCAGAATACATTAAACATTATCATGTAAAATTTTGAATTTTACAGCTGGCGACGTGTTTAGAATTTTATTGCAATCATGAAAACATTTCACCCAGATATGGATGACAAATGGATGACCCCAAAATATGTAGTTTTATGTGTGGTACATTGGAATTAGTAATATAAGTAGGATACCTATTCGTAATAAATAGCGAGGATTCAAGTCTTTAACATTCCCTTGAGAAAAATTTTGTAAGTCACTACAAGAACATGCAAGTATTTTTATACTTCCTATGATAGCAGAATTGTTGTATTGGAAACTAGTTCAAATTATATTTAAAGTTTTATTTCAATTTTTTGAAGATGTAATTACAATAATAGATTTTTCATATATCATGAGTTTATATTAATTTTTTTAATGTTCTTATTACCTCTATTTTTATTATAATTGTTTTTCACTCGCAATTTTAATATCGTTATAAAATATGTGATTATATCTTTATCGTGAAGTGTCGGAAAATTTGTATTTGTATTTTTTTTGTCCATTATTTTCTTAAAATTTTAAACATTTGAGAGAAGTATGTGTTTTTGCATAAGTTAAGCTTCTTTAGGGTCACTATCCATGTATGGATATTTTCAAACTACCGTTCAAGGTCAAAATACTGGAAAAAGTGCAAATTAAAAACCGAAAATATGTTGTCTTCGATTCTAGATTTTTACGATGAATAACAGGAGTACAAAGTCATTTATAATTTTCCAAGATTTCGTGGTTCATTTTCCGTGATTAATAAATATAAACTCAAAAATCGGTATATTTGCCCTAAAGATGTTTTCAACAAAGTTAGTATACAGATGCTCTCTCTTCTCCTAATTAATTTTTCTTATTTTTTAATTTTCAAATGTACAACGTAATTGTAAAATCATTATTTGTTAATTTTATACATATCTCTTAACTCATATCATTTTGGTAGTGATGATGGAACAAGAATAAGGGTAGATCTGCTGAGATCATCAAGATTGGGCAAGTCATGAATGAGTGTCGATGCGAAAGGAGGAAATGGGCAGAAGCGCTTTAGAGTCATTGGTTCGTAAAATTGAATTATCAGCCGCGTGAAGGGTAGTGTGCAGTCAGACAGGCTGCAGTCACCGTGGCTGATAGAAGCTTAAATACGGTGCACTTACCGGTGAATTGGGGTTAGGACCGGAGCGAAGTTTGGATTGAGTTAGAGTGCTAAATCTAGGCTTATCTGGCAAATGAGGGTAGTTGACCGCTCTTGCCATACAAAGAAAGAGGTATTTGAGTTCATGCCGTGCGTTTTTTGTGTATTTTTGTCAGTATTAGTTACCCCAATCCTATTCTTTCAGAGTAATATTTTAAATCGAGTATATTGAAAGAAGAACCTACATAAAGTATAAATTTTAAAAAATGATGGTTTTCACAAAACTATGTAAATGCATTCTTAAAGCTATTATAATCCAGTAATAATGTTAATTGAACACTTTCACATCTTTATTTGTCTAAAAAGGTATTTATAAATACAAATTCAATAGTACAATGGACCTTAATGTTTTCATATCTATGTTACTTATTAGTGAATGTGAATTGGCCATTTTTGGGTGAATGTGAATTGCGCCCTGCGGTTGGGTAAATAGGATTGGGATATAATTCCTCGTTTTTCGTTCCACTGAGTTGCACCTCTTAACTTTTCGATGTATTTTTTTTTTAAGATATGCTTCCTCATTCGACATTGGAGCTCTCCTAGTAAATTATACATTTTCGCGTTTTCGTGTCCAGATCAAACGTGAGTAGTGCAGCATAAAAAATAGTTCGAACTTTGTTTTGCTATGGACAAAAATTTCCCAAGTTGGTTAATTAATACAATGAAACCAATTTCTCTGCTATCTCATGCATTCTAATGCTTTTTTCATCTTCTGGGAGTTTGTTAACTGCATATGGATTATAAAGAAAGGATTAAAGAAGGTTGGGTGATGACACGAGGTATTGTTTTGGAAACGATTTCAAGAACAGAAACAAAAAGAAGAATGCCATGGAATGTCTGACGATGAATACATGGTGTACATAACATATAATACACTATTATGATTTACTGCGAGAATATTTCTAAACAGACTAGCTTTTTAATGCTACTAAACAATCGGTTAGACACAGATATAGTGGAATAAGATAAGTTGTCAGATTGTGTATTAATGTGGAAGGGGATATTGGCCAGGCAATGAAACGCAAGACATATTTTGAGAGGGAAGTTATAGGTGTTGGACAGATTTATGTAATGTGTTTGACTGTGCGAAGATAAGAATGGTGTGAAGCGATGTACGAGCACGCCCGCATCCGAAAAATGCCTTGAATACTATTCGCTTGCACTGCGCATGCTCGGGGCGGACACATCTAGTTTTTTTTTCACTTTGAGATTCAGATGTATGTTCAGGATGAATATGACTGTGACGAATGTACAGAAAATGTAAATGTATTAAATCTTCAAATTATTCTCGAAAGTCTTTCCACTTCGGAACTTTTCTTTAAGACACAAATATTTTTATGATCAGTAGTAAAAATTTTAGCACTCAAAAACTTTTCATCTCCTGGTAACACTCGTCTGTGAAAGTCCACTTCCTAGATCCCAAAATGTCAGGGAGTACCTTCGAGAACTTCTCAAAGCAACTTTCCTTCTGACAGCATTTCCAGCCCTTGAGAGAAACCTCGCCACACCCAGAGGGAATTAATAATTCGTTGGAGCGTACTGGAATAAATATTTTGCTTCATGAATATTTATGGTATTTATTAATGTAAAAAACTTTTACTGAGTATTGTGCATCAAGCTGTTCCCACGTGTTTTTATCCAGTGGCGTTTTAGAGTCAGCTAAACTTTTGTATTTGTGACGACTTTTGAGGTATGCCAAATGATTATGGAAACACTTTGACCTCAAGGAAATACTTGAAAATATTTGTACATGAATGCTTTTATTCATTTATTAACTTATTTGTAATCTTTAAACTAATTTTGTATTAATTAAAGATGAGTTTTTGGTATCTTTAAACCCTAAAATCGCAATAAAGGGAAATAAAAAAGCAGTATGTAAACTGTTACTCATGGAGGATAAAAAAGTAAGTTACTCTCTGAAAATAAGCAAGGGACTATCCCATCAATTCCTATCAATTCCTATCAATTCCCTAAAGCCCCCACCCCCCAAAAAAAAACCTATCAAGGGCCCAAGGTCAGTGGCGGAATTATAAAAGAAATTATTTAATAAATACGCACTTTTATCCATTTATTATACCAAAATGAATTGTTTGTAAATATTATCTACAGTAAAAAATCGAAATAATTAACAATAAAATATTAATGACATCCCGTCCATAGAAAATCCGCAACTACCCAGAGGAAAACGAGAGATAAACCCAGGTCAGGATGGAGGGAGCTACAGAGATAATGCACACAGCCGTGCCTAGGTTAGGTTAGGTTAGAAATAAACTATTAAAACAAAAAGGAACAGAAACAAAATGCATAAAAAATTTAATAATTATTTAGAGTAATATAACAATGACATGATAAAGTGTAAGGGAAATTAACATCATCTACAGCAACCGATATGGAAAACAATATTCAATAGGAGATTGAAATTCTCAATAATTTTTTTATTAAAACAAGTAAATTCTTTGACACCTTAGAAACAATAGCGCATTAGAAAGTTTTTAACAGCGGATTTGAAGAGTCAATTTACTCTTATCTTCTGTGTTTCATTATCTAATTATTTGAGGGGAGAAATCTCTTTAGTAAATTTCTTTATAATGCATTTGTGAAAGAGAAATAGTACAATATAAAGGTACGTTTACACTTGTCTACACTTGTCTACACGTATGAACACTTCTACCTCATACACGTGTCCACCAGCGTTTACACTTCGCGATTTGTATCAGGGAATGCTTCATGTATATCTACGGAAGAACACAAACTGATATACCAATATACTAATGAAATTAACTCATCTGAACTGAAATAATTAATATAATATGCGCTACTCAACACTGAAGATTTCAGCAGTCAATACACTATGGGAAAAAAACGTATGTCAGTGATATACTAGAACAAAGCTAGATTACTTGTAGTAAACAAGCATGACGGAGTGCGTACTGCTCATGGGTTATAAACATGCGCATGCGCGCTTGAGACTTGTGGAAACGACGTAAGTATCCTGAATGAAGCTCATGCATCGGGATATCTGAGGACATGTCTCGTGACACATCAAAGAGTAACTATATGACACAAACTCACACAAATTAACATGAATCTCATACATGTACGAGAATACTAGTGTAAATGTACCTTAAGGATGTCTAATAAAATGAACGGCATCTTACATCAGCAGATAACACTGTCACCCAATGAATGTTTTCCTTCAAAAAAAGAGTGAAAGGCATAAAGTACCGTTTAGACCAGTGATGGGCAAACTACGGCCCGCGGGCCAGATGCTGCCCCCTGAAATGTTCTATCCGGCCCACGCGGTATTCTTTATAATTTGACGAATAAAAAAAGAATACAGACTATAAGAAAAATATTTTTCTCTTTTTTCTTCTCTTTTGTTTTATATCAGTAACGTTTTATATCAGTAACACAATTATTGACTTATCCTAAATATTGGAATGTTATATTGAGAGTGAGAGGCATTGACTTCTAACTTTGTAGCGAAGAGTAAAACTGGCAAAGGAGCCTCCTCGCAGTAGCTACCCCCTCCCACCGCGGCTAGATTTTAAAACACGTGTCTTGATTCACACCTATCTTGGCGTTGTTGGTTTACTAGTTTTACTCTGCATATTGTGAAAAAATTTAGCCCTAAGATGTAATCTAAGAAACGTAAAGTTGATTCTGAGTACCGTGTTTTCAAAGATGAATGGACTTGGAAGTACTTTTTCACAGTTTTTAGGGATAAACACTATGTCTCATCTGCAACAAAACTGTAGCAGTCTACAAAGAATATGATATTTCACGACACTTCAACTCTAAACACAACGATGTCAAGATAGAGCCTTGACCATAGAAGAAAGAAAGCGAAAAACAGAAGATATACGCAAAAAACTATCAGGTCAGCAAAGTATTTTTAAGAATGGAAATAGTTCTCAGCAAGCAGCTAAACATGCAAGATATATTGTAGCATACAATATTGCTAAAAGTAACAAAGCTCTCTCTGATGGAGAGTTTGTTATACACTGCATGCTCAAAGTCTGCGATATTTTATGTCCTGACAAAAGAAAAGATTTTGAAACAATAAGCTTAGCTCGGAAAACAGTGACTTCCAATTGAAGCAGTAGATAAAAACATAATATCACAGTTGGAATCAAAGATTGGCCAATTTAAATTCTGCTCAATTACTATGGATGAAAGCTCTGATATAAATGATACTGCACAGTTTTTATTATTTATAAGAGATGGTGAAACTTCTGTATTACAGAGGAACTAGCATGCATGAGGTCGTTGAAGGGAACTACAAAACGGTCAGATATTTTTCATGAATTTATGGAAGGAATTTCAACTATAAAAATACCTTTAATTGCATATGTAGTATAACAACAGATGGAGCAAAAAATATGACAGGGAAAAAATCAGGGATTTGTAGGTATCTTTAATGAAAAATATCCAGATAACAATGTTATATTTCTACACTGCATCATATATCCAGACGCCCTGTGTAAATCTACTTTGAATATGAAACCTGTGCTTGACGTTATTGTGAAGCTGGTAAATGCTATTCGATATCGAGGGCTTGCTCACAAACAATTTCGGGAGTTTCTAGAATCCATGCAATCTGAGTACTCTGATATATTGTACTTCACGAAAGTAAGGTGGCTTAGCGCAGGATGCGTCTTCGAGCGAGTTTGGCAGCTGAAAGACGAAATAGTGACATTCCTTGAGAAACAGGGGTCTGTAGAGTATAAAATCCTGGAAGATACTGCATGGCTTTCGGACTTTACATTTCATACAGATCTCTGCCACATGAACAAGTTGAATGTCAATTTTTTAAATTTTTTTTGTGGGGCTTTACGGCTCATGTCGACATCAAAAGTCATTGGAGCCCGAAAAACCTGTACAGTTAGGGAAAAT
>NNCF01128175.1:538239-554363 GCA_002313205.1 Laupala kohalensis | reverse complement strand
AAATTCACGATTTATTGTTACAATAGACACGCCCCTAGACAAAGCCTAGAGAACCTGTATGATAAATCCGCCTCTACCAGAAGGAAAAACGGAAAATAATAATAATAATATATCTGTTATTAAATAAAATTAAATTTGAAAGATGTAAAAAGTAAAAATAATAAGAGGTAAAATAGAAAACAGACAATAAATACGAGATATAATTAGAATATTATAAGAAGAGGATGAATTTTGTATCTAATGGTGACAGGTAATTGGTTGAAAGAGCTCTCGTTCCACTTGAACAAAGAATAGCAAAAACAGGATGTCAGAACTGTAGCTAAATAATAAGCCCTCCTCTTCTTTGACGGATAAAGTTTTAAATAGCAGAAAGCTATATAGTGCTGTACAAAGTTATACAAAGGGATAAAATTAAGGCAGAAATTTAAATGGATGACTTAAGATAAAAATTACTATTCATACTGAAATAAAGAGCTAGACTGCATACGCGCTGTATCATTTCAACAACTTTTCGGCAGAAAAAAACAAACAAACCATTGAAAGTTACATGTAATTTACAAGAATTTTTACATAATTTAATTTAATAATTGTATGTATTGTATTTTAAAACATTTATATACACATACAGCAGATTTAATGATCCAAAGAATATATTACTTAGTTAAACGAGTTATATCTATTCGTACTCTTCAAATAAACAAGAAATATGTCGCAGAAAAGCATATCCTAACTGTGTATAACCCAAAATGATCACTTGTTGCTTGATGCCGCTCACATAAAATGCACACTTTTGCTAAATTTCGATAAAAGTACTAAAAAGAAAATCAGAAAAACATTCGAAATTACTGTCTTGAAATATGCATTCAGAAATAAATTTATGCTGTTACATCATATTATTCCTTAACAGGCACTAATTTTATATAATTTTATATAATTTATATAATTTTATATAATTTATATAATTTTATATAATTTAAATAATTTTATATAAGTTATTCAATTTTATATAATTTCATACAAAAATGTATCGACTGTGTTCATTCCTATAACCATTACTTCAATAACAGACATTAGCAGTTTGTCTCTCCTGTGCTTTCCAATTTTGGTAACACATGTGTTAAATAAATACAGTAACACCTCAGTAATTCTGAACTCACGAGGCTACTAAAAGAGTAGTAATAAAACTTCGAATCACCGAAGAGAAAGAAATACCAATGGCAAAGTAAAGGAAACAAATATAGCATTCATGTTACGAAGGATTTGGAATTAAATAAATTTCTGGAATTTCTGGAGGTTCACTGTAAATATGTAATTAATTATTTAGTATCAAAGAAGATGTTATTTAATGGCCACGTAGAGGACTATAAACTAATTGCCAGTCCGGAAGCAAGCAAAGAACTATTTCTTCACTTAGTAATGAGAGATAGGACATTCCAAATTATTTCATATCGCGTACTACTCATGTGACCTACATCAGTGTAATGACTGTAGTGAATATGAGGTTGCAAAGTTGAAAAGACGTTTTATGTCTTGCAAATATTATCATTGCGTACAATACAAAATTGGAATATTTGGCTTTGGTGTTCCAGTCTTTCTCTCTTCAGACGCTCGACTATCGCAGACGCAAGTTCAAAATAAACGCGTACCACAGTCGGAAGCGACAATCGTGATGTGACCTCAAACCAAGAGTACTGACCGGCACCACGTTAACTTCGTCTGCTAGAGCAGTGCTTCCTATGTATTGTCATGACGGAGGTAGAGTGTCTCTCTCCGACAATGTTTTTACCTACCATCCGCCGTACAAGAAAACACATTATATATTATTACAAACCCTGACTTTCCTGTTCGCATATCCATGTTGTTCTTTGAAATAACAATTTTCATAATAATTATTTTGAAATAAGATACTTTGCGCGTCAAAATTAGCGGCGCAGTAAATTCATCGCTCCATAACGTCTGTTTTTATATGTATTATAGTGAAATTTGGAGAGAAGAAGATCCTATATATTAGCTTTCTATGTCACACTGTCACTATGTCACCGCTTCTCACTGTCATTCATAAAATATGGCAAAATATTCACAAAATAAAGCAAAATTATCACACTTCAAAATGTCGGGTGTCTTGAGTGACCGCAAATATTTTACGTGAATGGGATAGGGAATTATTTGGTGTATTGTCATACAAATGTGTCTCAGAGAAGTGGAAATCGTCTTAGTGGGAGTGATTAGATGAAGGTACCTAAATTGTTTATCCAAATGTACTGCTTACGTATAATGACTCTGAATGTATTGATTTTTATCACGAATTGATTAATATGTGAAAAAAAATCCAGTTTTCACATGTCCACAGTCCACAAGTCAGAGATGTAAAATATTGAACGGGTTGTCCTTCAGTGGGTGTTATTATAATTATTATTACTATGACCATTATATTAATTATTATTATTATTTGTACCACCTGACGACGACTTAAACATAAGTCGAAACGTGAATTATAAAAATGTATAGTATTCGTCCGACATAAGGTTGTAAGTCTTTAATTATTTAATAAATCTCTAAACTTCCGCTATCAATTATTATGTTTCACTACTTTTTATTTATTGAAATGGAACGGTATTACTTTTTGTTTCAATTTTTACTGCTCACCGCTGAATTGATCTGGGTCTAAAATGATTTTCTAGCAGTAACTCGTATCAACGATAGTCATATGTTCTTTCCTCCCATCAGTGGTTCAACATGTCAACAGTGACTTTAATTTTGATTTGTGTAGCGTTGCAAAAAACGCGCCCCACCAGAAAATAAATACTGAAACGGAATCGTTCTGACAGAAGGAGGCATTATTTCATGAACAGTCTGTCATGATATACTCGCCATAAAAGCTGCTATAAAGCTTCCTTATATTGGCTTTGCTTTATATAGGGGAGGTTAACCCGTGTTTTGGCTTTTGAGATAGTAGTTGGTGATTTCAAAATCTATTTTAATCGCTTATTTTTCAGCGGCATTGTTTCTTTCTCTGTTCTGTCGTGCACTTTAGTTTTACTGCGTTCTGCTTCATGATTCTCTTTTAGAACTCCCGTTACATTCTGTAAAATATTGTATTACGATTCACATGTCGCAAAAATTATAGTATTTTTGTTTCTGTGGATTACATCATCGAAAACTAATGATAAATGTTACACCTTTTTTATTGAAAGCTATACTAAACCAAGAAACATCATGAGTGTTCTGTCTTTTATAATAATCAATGAAAATAATATAGATAGAAGCCTAGTATGTTTTTCCAAATGAATACTTTTAAACAACTCTCACAATGGATAGTACGAGATCTGAATAATAATGAGAATGCCAATTTTTATTCAGTTACGTTTTGTGTTATATTAGACAAATTAGAATCTGATGTACGGACATCCATGTCTGGAAACTAATTGGTTTTGTATAAATATCACAGCATGGGTTCTTCATAATTAAATATTTCAATGTTAAGGAATTTAATACTCATTGCTGAAGAAACGCATTTTGTGACCCTGCCCTTCGGGAAACCACTGGAACGTCTGTGTATGGAGGATGTATCCTCTAGTAAAACCGAGACAAGCTTCTATGAATCAGGGCATTTGCAAATGACACATGTCAGAGAGATATGGGTAATGCATAAAGGAATTCAGGGCCTTTGTCAACTAGACGGGGTGTAGATGCAAACAATTTAATTGGATGCTCTGAAACGCTTTGTGGTGTCACAGTGCAAGATCCGGCGGACCAGATCCTCATTGAGTCATGGGATACAAATGTGTCCAGAGAATGTTGCGAATTAATAACATTGTTTTTTTGACTAACNCGATCCCCGGTCTCGTCTCCCATTTTCATTCGACGTAACATGTTTAATCTAATATCTTGGGCTTAAGCAGATGGTAATATTTTATCATATTAAACTTTTTCGTGTTCCCTTTTTAAATCTAACTTTGTCGATTATTTGGTACAAAAATAGTGTTTCATTTGTGTCTATATTTGTTTGATTGTTGCCAAAGATCGGAAAAATTGAAAGAATTATAAATTTTGTATTTAGTCGAATGCAGGAGAAAAATTAAGAATAACACATAATTTCAAGCCTAATACATTGATTCATTTTTATGAGGTGTTAAACGAAAACTACATTAGAAACAGACCTACTGTGTGTGGGTCTTTGTGTAGCAAACGACCTCGAGTAGCCTTGAATTACATTAAAATTTCTAGAAGAGTCAGAGAGGTTTTTCAAATTTCTAGCCCTCGCGTCGGAAAATAAGAATGTTTTTTTTGTGGTTTCCCTTTTATAAAGTCATTAGAGGAATAACAAAAAATTGAAGATAAATAATGTTATTGTAAAGTGTAACGTAAAATGTGCAATACGGCAGCTACACTAAAATATTTTTATGTAAAAATTTATTTCCTAAATAATTATATATACGTACACTTTTATTAACAATCAAATTAATTCGATATTGAGACATATAATTTGACGAAAACCGAGAAAATCAACTAGTTATAATATAAATTAGAATAATTACGTAAACAAACTATGATGTTCAACGTTAAACCATAATACGAACACATGTCGAATAAAGAAGTATAATGTAAACGACATGTAACAGTACCAAAAACGAACATTTGCTTTCGATTCTAATTCTCGTCACCCATTTTCTGTCGGGTTTCCATTTGCACTCGCTGTGAAAATAGGGCGAGAGACATCCCTTAGGGAGTGGCTGGCCATTCGCTCACATCGATTGCTCGTGGGCAAGTGGTCGATCGCCTTTAAGCGACGCCTACTCTTCTTAATAGAGAAACGTTTGCGGTCGACGAGGCGAGGGAGGTGGATCGCAGATGCGAGAGAAGGCAGTCACCAGCTTTGTGAACTCACTGGGAATATGTTGCCAAAATTAACATTTCACAACGCGTTCGAACTGTTTCTGTTTACTTCAAGCTACCTGCCGGAAGTCCAGAACCCGAAGGGAATGAGAATTCGGGACCAAATGGGAACAATTCAAGCTTCAATAAAAAAATTAAGTCGTCGTCAGGTGATCAAGTAATAACATAATATAACAATAAACATAACGGGACAAATGAAATCCAAGTCGAAACGTAGTGAGCTCATCGCAGAAAATATAAATATTGTTCGTCCATAAAAGGTCGTAAGTTTTTAATTATTTTTTAAGCTTCAATAATTTTAAAATAAATAAATAATTCAAGACTTACAACCATTAAGGGTATACTTTATTCAACGAACTTAATACTATTCTTCCGTTAAAGGTCGCAAGTCTTGAATTACTTATTTAATTTGATTATATAATAGACGTTAATTTTAATAGGTAATTACGTTTATTATACATAATAATCAAATGTACTAGAAAAAAATTTGAAATGGTAACAAATGTGGTCAAAATTGGAATTTGTCACTAAAACAGTTGACTCCCATTGTGTTTGAGAAAATAAGGGCAAGAATCCACACAGATACCGTGCCTCAATTATAACCCGCAAAATTTACCATTTCCCCTCAATAATGCACCGGTAACGACAACTCTTTATACCCCCTTCCACAATAATGACATCACTCCATCGCACCAGTTGAGTTCTTGTTGCTTTTCGGAAAATGTGGGAACGAATTATGATATACCGTCTTAATCTTTGGTCATATGGTATATGGATTAGAGTGACGCCCTATAAAACATACATTATAATTTATTTAGCAGTATCTAACATCAAGGTTAATCGAAATGCAGTGTAAATGCGATATCAAGAACCCCGCCCTCCCATTCCCCTGGATGCGTTGCGTAATTTATAGACGGTCACAGAGAAAAAAAGTTGGTTGTGTTATTGAGTTATTTTTTAGTGGAAAAATTGAATTTTTTAGTGTTGTTCCGGTTGTTGCAAAATAATAATAAATTTGAAGCACTGAAATAAATTATCTGGTTACACACGTTGGCAAAAACCTATTTCATGAATAGTTCTTTATATTTGGGGAGATTATATCGCTACTGTCTAAATATATACTACTTTTCAAAGATAATAATTTCTCTTGTACTAAAAAGTAAATTTTACAGACGCATGTATGAAGTACAACGACCTCAATTTCGAGAGATAATTCCACTCATCTCTCGCTTTCAACGCAAGGTGTGCTTGAGTGCATCGTCAAATCACGATATATAAATGCAAGCACTAGGATTCACCTGATACGCTATGTACCTCCGCCACTTATATCTTCCAAAGACAATCTTCTTCATACATATATGAAACCACGAAATGCGAATGGGAGATTGAAACTCGTTCTCTTTTCAGTGAGTTCTCATTTACTCCCAATGCACGCACGCTCCTTGCGTCTCCGAATCATGCTCGACGCATGCCTCGAAGCGTTTTCGCGTTTCACGAATGTTTCCCCCGCGCGCTTCTGACACTCTTCTCGCTTTCATTTTTTTCTCCTTCTCGCCTTTTTCACTAGTTCCAAAGCACCTCCCTTCGGGCAGAGAGTTCTCGCGGGTTTTTCACCCGACTTGCGGAACATTTCGACGTATTTTGCGTTCTTGGCTTTAGCACGATATATAAGTTAATATTCAAAATACAACATACATTCAAAATAAATCTATTTAACGTGAGAGAGTGCTTGAAGGATACGAAATGTTTATAGAAAAGTATTACGAACTTGAAGTTGACAGTATGAAAAGAAATATGAACCTTGAAAACGTGAAGTTTTTTGATTACATCCATTCAGAATCATGCTCTGGCTAATTCAAAACGTGAATGTGATTTCCGACGCAAAAAGTGTGTACATAATAAGATGATAGAATCCTTAAAATGTAAACATTACCCAAATTCTAATTAAATTTTAACTAGCATTCAAAATTATTTACATTAAAATCTACTTCTGAATGTGAGAACAAGAGTTGAGTCTTGAAACGTATCATCGCATTAAATGTCTGGAGAATCTCTGTATATCCCTTTTATACTCTTTACTACTTATTCTGTGATTTTGTTTTCTATACTTTTAATGCTTCGTGATTCTGTGTCTCTGTACTCATATAGAAAATATTATGTATATTAGTGTTATTTCAGCGCCTTATTCTTTGATTTTGTACGAGATCCATGTATTCCATATTCTGTGTTTTGTGTGAACTCTTTGTCCTATTTCCGATGTGTTAAATAGTTGCAATAGTTTTGTCAGTAGTTGCCTGGTGATGGGTCTCAGTGAGGATCGAAACTTGAGAAGAATATTTAATTAAAAATAAGTCGATTCTGTTAAAGAAAAATCGATTAATTTAATAATGTTATAAGTTCTGTAGACGTAATTTCAATATGCTCCTTTATTATGACCCGATGGGATAGCAAAGAAACCGCGTTTACCATCGGTTCATGACGAACAGACTAATCACTTGAGCTATTGGTCTTACCCCTTGAATGACTATCAATTCCTGAAATGCAGGCTGGTCCTGATAACTTCATATTAACTATCGAAATGAAAACACATTCTGAAAAAAAGGGTTTCATTCAAATTTTTTCTTACGTTGTAATTTATTAAAAATCCTTAATTATATTTGTACTTTTCAAACAATTAAAGACGTTGTGAAATAATGCAGAAGACCTTAAATTCTGCACTATTTCACAACGTCTCTGAATTTAGAAAATTATGATGTTTTTGAAATCTTTAGGAAATTGTAGAATACGATGAGGACTGGACAATTTATAAAAGACCTTATAAAAATGAACCCACTAGAAAATGAATAAGTTTGAAATATCATACGCATGAAGAAGGGAAAAATATATTAGAAATAGGACTCAAAAATTTTACGAATGAAACTTTTCATTTCCAAATTTGTGACTGTCATGGATTTTAATGTCTGTCATGGAAAAGATACCGAGCTCCACATCTATACGTTAGGTTAGGCAATTTCTGAAAGTAAATGTGTGAGGAGTATAGCTGAAATAAAATAATAAGTAAAAACCTTTTTTTAAACAAGTTTTTATTTAAGCGATATACTAAAACGAATAAGATAAGTTAAGGTTTTTATTAAAGTAATGCAATGTCAAATGCTAATACATATTTCACATTACTGGATCCTAATGAAAATAAACGTACTTACTATCTTTATCTCTAAAAATTATTTAATATTATATGATGAATTATTTGTTTTCAAAAAGCTTGTCACGCAAAATGTTCATAAAAGTGGATAGCAATTTATTTCATTGGACAATGATGGATTGGTACGTAAGTACTTGCCGAAGTATGCATTTTATTTACGATTCGCGTAAAAAGGGTAAACTCACACCGAGTAATAACAATGTAAACACTTTATAGAGTGGAAGAAATATTTGAAACAGTAATACCAACTATAAAAGCAATAATCATAAATATTTGTTCTTTTAATAGATTGTGAAATGTAATTTTATATGAAGCATCATCAAGGCAAGAAATTGCTCGTCTGTGTTAATGCGCAGTACATCTGTTTTCACATAAATAAAATTACCTTTCTCGCCGACTTTCTATTACCCTTAATTAGAAAATAAATGAGAGATATAAAACCCAATGTTACTAATTTTGTACTATATTTGTTGCAACATTGCTTGTTAAAGAAATAGCAACGTTGATGCGGAAAGGAATTCTTTAAAAGTGAATTGTGCAGTTACATTCTAGAAAGAAGTAGAATTTGAAAAATATCTATTATTCCTATTTTTTTAAATTCCCTTCAAAAACAATTGTGTATCTATATCCCGTTCGTGGAAAATTTTCTATTAACATATTGTCACTAAAGGGCTTCTCGGCGAAATTCAGGTAAATATGAAAATATTATATTTTGAAGCAATATCAATATTGAACTCTTGTTTGTAGACATGTGTTAACTAAAATATAAGAAAATTTAACCACGATTCATTTCACGTAACATTCATCTGATCATTCAGTAAAAGCAGTTTTAGCTTGATGAATTATTTGTTTTACTTTCATAAGTAGAACGAAACTTGTTATAATGATAATGATGATTATAATATTGACAATAAGAGCAATATTAATAATTTTCTCATGTTTATTGACAAATTTACATTTTACCTTTATATGGTTAATTTCACTGTTTCAATTAAATCAATCACTGAAGCACTCGCATAGGTTGTGACGGTAATCACAGTTAGTAACAGAAACCATATTCTTAGGTGATTGTCTTTCATCTATTACTCTTTACGATATTATTATTATTATTATTATTATTATATTTTTGCATTAGTTTTGTTTGTGCTTTTCACCACATCCTTCTTTTACGCTTTTGAATCGTTTGCTGTAAAAAATAAGTTGTTAGTAGGAGTTCTACTTTGGGTAACACATGTCACAGAATATCTTTTTTATGGGAAAACATAAGTTTTCATAGTTTTATAACCAAGGTAGACCAATAATATGATTCAACATTCAGTGCATGATTTTTTGTTGGTGTCATATTGACCCTCGTATCTCTGTCACACTGTCGCTTTTTAAAGCAATAAAACAGAGCTTTTTGTTGGGAGATCTCAAAATGATTTTCTACCATATTCTGAGTAAGGTCGTAAAGATCCAATCATGTACTACTTTCGACGTATATTACTAATTTTTCAATTGGAAATAAAAAATAACAGTATGGTTTACTTCCTTTTCAAATAAAACAAAAATAAAAATGTTTCAGAATTTGCTATTAAAAAACAAATATTGAGTTTAATGTGATTGCAAGAAAATAAATCAATTTCAATTTCGCACTCTTCAATTTAGAAGTGGAAAATGAAGGGGGAAGGTTTCCAACATCGTTCTTGGCAAAATTTTACTCTTTTATTTTCAAATTTAAAAGAAACCTAATTTGCTTTTGTCACGAACAAATATGGCGAGATATTTCAATTCTTTAACTTCCGATTACCTGCTCGGGGAGGGAAGGTTGCATCGTCCTGAATCAAGTGAAAAAATTCGAGGAACTGGGACTCGAACCCTGACCCTCCTGAACAGGATTCTATAGTGAACAGGATTCCTGCAGCCATGAAAAGAAGTCCCGGGTTCAAGAATTGTTTCCCCTTAATTTTAACATTTTCGCACATGGTGCAAATATGGCGTGTCACATGTCTACAGCTTGCAAACTGTACAATATAGAAGAATCGCTGTGTTAAATTTCTCTTAAGCGATCCTTCATGAAAAAATCCTACGGAATGACACATTTCACCATCCATGACATGGTGTTTCCGTTAAATTTTATTAAGGTAACATATATTTTAGTTTTTCGTGGAACGACTTTAAAATCGGTTTCATGAAATAATACCTTCAATTATGTACATAGAGTTTTTAAAGAAAGGTACTCATTAATCTAAGTATTACTTTAATGTTTTCATTGATTTCTCATATTTTTCTCACTGGGCGTTCCACTAATTTACATCGAACGAAACCATTGTTGGCACTAGCACGCAAATAAACTTTCCATTTGTCCAACGAAGATTGATTACTTTTCTCTAACACGTAGGTTGTGATATTTGTCGAGGATTATAAAATGTTCTGCTCATTCTTAATGGAAAATTCCGTAATCAATCTCCATAATAAAATTATTTATGTTGCTTTACATTCAGTATTCCATCTACAGTTTTCTCTCAAGCTTTCAATTTCAGATTAAAAACCTTAGATTCAGATTATAAAATGGAGTATATTTACTTCACTTATTTTTTCATTGATTGTTTCTTGTTGTTGTTGTGATGCCTGTAGTAAAAGTCTACCTGTTTTCTTAATTTCACATTAATTCATCATTTACATTTTTTCTCGCTTCATGGTCGCCAATATTATGGTAAAATAAAATTTCTTTCGATGACTAGAATAATAAGTCATGACTCTGTGCAGTTCTTTTTTTTTTTTTTTTCGAAAATAAATTAACAACGAAAAGTCACCGCTTCTTCATGCACATTTTCTTACCTATATTGCCTAGATATTTATTCCATGTGTCTCCCTTCATTTATGAAATTAATTTCCCTATGGGATTGATTATTCTGACAGATGTAATGAAATAAGTGAAATATTCTATTTGATGAAGAGGCGGAATTTAAGATACCTTTTACACAAATGCATAAAGTGTCATTCCGGAAAGAACCGCAGTTTTGCTTCCTAGTTATAAGTGTTTTGCTTCCCAGTTATTTTTTAATTTTTTATTATAGGATTAACAATATCCGAAGACTGCTTGCATCCATCCATGACCCGCGAGCAGCTGTAGCAGAAATGTGTCACTAACTGGGCTTGGTCCACAAAATAGAATTTGTTATGAATAAAAATAGTGAATATATTATAAAACAATTGAAATGTATGTTACATGTGATGAGAAATGATTCAAAGACGACCTTATCATCGTGTATCAATGTTATCATTATCTTCAAGTATCAAATGTACATTTCACTACCATAATTTTATTTTTCAATTTACTACTACGAAGCGATTACCCTTTCGAATGGATCAGATTGTAGGGAAACTTGAAGGGATAATCCAATATTGCATGTGAATTTATACTGTTATGTATCTTGTGCCACCAAAATAGTTAAAGCTCTTGGAAGTGTAGTGGCTACTGTCAACCTGCTCCTAGAGTTAAATAGAGATTGTATACCTTTACGTCGTATATTGTACGACTTCCAATTACTGTTATAGCAGTTTTGTTTATGGTAGTTGTTGGTGTTCTTGGAATGAAATTAACTTGCATCAGAGGTTTGACAAGAAGAGAGGCAATAAAACTGCTTAACATGAGTAGAGATTTACCTCATTGGACAGTTGGATTAATGACAGGAAACTGTAGACTAAGAGGACATCTCCACAAAATTGGTTTAATAGCCAATTCTTGATGAGCCAAAAAGTGGATGAAACTGTGTCGCATTGCGTTGGGCGTACATTGCCCTCCCTTAACAATATAACGTGATACATAATTGGTTTACAAGTAAATCAACATTAATAACAAACATTTTTATGACAAGTAATTGTTTTCCTTTCTAAAAAAAATGCATGAGGTGCGTTTCGTTATAAAAAATTACCTAAATGAATTTATTTACCGACAGAGGTGGTCTAGTGGTAGCGTCTTTGCTTCCTCGATCCCGCTGAGTGGTAGAGCGTGAGTTCAAGTAGGTGAGGTTTTCAGCTGGGGTTTCTCTCACCTGCTCCAAACAAATGTCGGTTCAGTACCACGAGTTCCCCGGCAACCCAACATCTCTCCTACCCAATTCCCTTATCCTAGTTCAACGGCTAGGTGGAAGAGCAAGTTTCACGGCCTAAACCTCGCCAAGAGGCATAAAATAAATAAATAAATAAATTTATTAATAATAATTCCGAGATTCTTCGCATTTGTTTGCAGCAATTAGAAAGAAAAGGAGGAAATTGCTATATCATACAGTGGTTAATTTTTCAATTAATAATCATTTATTGACATAAAAAAATGTTTGTGGATGACGACCCATACATGGAGGATGGATTTCTCAATGTCGGAAAAATTTCTCGTTGGCAACACCATACTATGGACCATCTATTCATAACTCCGATGAAGAAATGATTGCCAAAGTAGTTCTGAATACTAGTGAGATTCACGATCATGATCCCTATAAAGTCATAAACGTTAAAAGGCGCTTACACAAAAAACGGAATGAATAATACTGTACTCAGAAACTAACGAGAAACAATATGATCAAAAATGATGTAAAGTTAGTTAAATGGAAATGGATTTTTGAATGTTTTCATAATGCTATTGATAAAAACTTGTAGCTTAAAGTTAATGCAAAAAATCGTCGTGTTTGCGTTCATATTGTTTGGAATTGGAATTGTGTTGAATTGAAAAAGTGTAAGATAGTGGGGATGAAATGTTCACGTAGTATAACTTTAAGTAGCTATGCAGTAGGTAACTCGTTAGAATCTATGAGGAGCAGGTTGGTCAGTTGTGTGAGTATGGGTGGCGTATGGGCAACCCCTTCAGGGCAGTCAAAAAACGACGAGTTTAAAGGTATCAAAAATTGCTAATCCCTCGGCCGATTATGTGACCCTCATGAAGTGCATAAAAATTCCATATTCTTATTGTTTTATTAATGTTATTAAACAACAATATGTCACGGTAAAAAAAGAAATACATGATTTTCTAAATAAAATATTTCATTGAACTTCTGTAATACTACACGCGAGCTCCCGTTGAAAAGAATACCAAAGAAGATCAAAATTAATGTAATTCCTTTTTGTAATCAATGCGTGGGCCAACGTAAAACTTTGATCTGTTTAGGTATTGCCGCGTGATAGTGATAAACAACCTGTACATACATTTTAGGTGAAACTCCCATTAACTCACCCAGAGAACTAATTAAAGAAATAGCCTCAATTTACGCTGAAACATTCACCTACTCAAATTACTCCCGAACTAGCGAAGTTATACGGTGAATTAAAAGCAATCTAAGACATCCCCACGAAAACATTTCACGCGCGTATCTGAAACACGCGCAAGCAACCATGAACTTGAAAGCGAGGATTGCTCCAGATGCAATCACGCCTAGCGTAATATTCCGTGGAGAGCGAGCGGGTCGTTGTGGAAGAAACGTCTTCGTTGCCGCCTTGGGTGATATTCGAGACGACCCTTTGCGAAACTGCGATGGCGTCGTTGGGCCGAGGCGTAAACAGGTCCGTTCGTCAGCTGTTTGGTGTGTGAGCGGGTGCCCCGCAAGGGTCTACAGTAGGCTCTTCTCGATTCTCACTGGACGAAAATACCTAGCTTATGAAAAAATATAACGGTTGTGAATTTTCTGAAGCTTAAAGTGTTACGGCTATATATATTAGATTAGTCAAGATAAACTCTATGCATACTTTGTGAGTAAATTCATAAGTAATGAATTGACGGGATGATAATGGGCAGCATCGTCTTTAGTACTTTTATTTTTTTTAATTGAATTTATTGAATTTTTACTGCACATAAAATCTACATTTCTTTTTGTAATAATAAATGGTAACAGTACGTATTCATTAAATAATTTGTTTTATAAAAATTTAATCCGCCACTATTCTTGGAGTTAATGGAATGGTCCCTTACTTGTTTCCGGAGAGTAACTTATTATCCTTCATACAGTCATGCGCGATTTGCAACAGCTTTTTTGAAAATATAGTTTATTTATGTATGAATCATAGTCACCAATTTTGAGTTATTATATTCAATTAATTTATTCTTTATGCATACGATATTAATTTTTGACGTTTTAGAATATACTCAGAAAGTCACCAACATGAAAATAAACATATTATTGTGAAGATGGAGAACTTTTTAGTTCAATATAAAGTAATTTTACGTAATATATAAAAGTTTATTTAAAGCTATATGTCACCACAGAATGTGTAGGACACAAAACAAACTTCAGTATTATCTAATTTTAAACATACTTATTTAACCTCAGTAATAATAGTTCATCTTTATATCCTATTCCACGAAGATGTAAGCACGTATCTCATTGTGGCGGTTAATGTGTTTCTTTATTTACTACAACCCACAAGAGAAATCTCTGTGCTAGACCTGTGTAGAGCTGTTACCTTTGGTGCTTCACATTCTGCGAGTTCCCAAAAGGCGTTATCTGCTAGACAACGACTGCATTCGCATCTTGAGAAATACCCATCCGCCATTCCCAAGTTCTCTCGAGACTCGGGCTATCGTAAGTGTCCGGATATATGGCTGCCATCAGAGACACCGACTGTAATTACTTAACGTGAAGTATTCACGCTGCAGCGGACAGCGGAAGTAGACCGGAGAAGGGGAAGTCCGCCATCTCTCTATGCTATCTCTCTACCATCAATGTCGAACAGACAAAAGAGTGGAGTGTTATTCTCTCGCTTTTAGAGGAAAATAAACGATTGGATGTCTGTGAAGAAAGGGAGAGAAAAATCAGTCTCGTTGTTTTAATATAAACATCACGAATAAAAAAGAATGATATACATATCATGAATAATCGAGGCAATTCCGATTGACCTTGAAGACATTCAATCATAAAAATAATTTAAGAACCAAGAATAGTTTAAAAAATATAATGTAACGAAGAGATGCTAAAAAGAATATCCTTCTCGAAATATGTGCATCATTTGATTTTCAGTTACATGAACATTTTAATTTTTTTAAAAATTATTGATATGTTAATTTTTAATCAAATGACTCGTTAATATCTTGATTTGAATGAAGAGCTTGATAAATATTTATAGAAAATAAATTTATTTACAGGGAATTTGTATTTTAAAATATAAATGAGAATGATGAAGTTGTATTGGAAGAATTGATGAACTCAATGTCTCCAAAGCGTAAAAACTTGTATTTAAGGCTGTTATTATTTATGTTTTTGTACAATTAACTAAGTGCCCCCTAGATTAAAATATGGAAATAATCATTTAAATCAACATTGGGAAGAACATGACATTAATTTTTTAATTAATTTAATTTTTCTCAGAAATTGAAATGATGATCACTGAAGTGAGTAATTCATCATCATAATTTGCTATTCGTTTCCTTTCGTTGCGGAAGAAGCAAGATGATTTGGGTAATGCTTGCACATAGGTTTTTAACGCAGAAAAAACTCACATCGTCGTTCTTTTATTCGGTATCTAATTTTAAAATAGATTACGTCTTGGTCTATTGATTGTTACAAATGACCACTAACTTTATCACTGACATCTGCTCTGAACAAACGACCCCCAAGTTGTAGAAAATATCAAAATGTAATTTAATTGAAATCGTAACGGGAGAACATTATAACAGAATAACATTTGAAACTTTTCGTGCTATTTCTGGATGTGACATCAAAACCAATCATGACGTGTCCCCTTTGTATGTATATAAGAGAGAAGTAATTACCTATTTCTCTTTATATACTATCACGGTGTATTTCCGATTTAAATGGATTTCCTGGATGTGTGATTGCTTTGAAACAAATATATTCCGAACGGTTTAATTCACCGTGTCGATCTCAAAGTTGTTTTCCTCTTTCAATTTTCGAATGTATTTTGATTTAAGTGAAGAGCATTCCATGAAATTAATTTCTCCGTTTCATTCAGTATGGGTTTGCAACATGAAGGATAAAAGTTCTAACTGGATACACACATTTCCATGGATGCAACAGTCTTATCTTCTTCTTCTTCTTTT
>NNCF01128175.1:470584-531104 GCA_002313205.1 Laupala kohalensis | reverse complement strand
TGTGTTGAAATCACTTCATATAAAGATCGAGTTTTTGGATTTACGTGCAATACGTTTTAAAATAATCTCAATATTCCGAAAAATAAATAATATAATAATTTATAATATTATACATAATAATGTATAACACTGTATAATAATATATAATAATGTATAATAATATATAATAATGTATAATAATAATGTATAATAATAAATTTATTGTCAAAAAACAGTAAACAACTGCGTATGACCACGTGGAGGACAATAAACTAATTTACTCTCCGGAAGCAAGCAAGGGACCACCCCATCAATTCCGATCAAGGGCCCTAAGGCAGAGGCGGATTCAAAACTTTCAGCAAAAGTTCCTAGATAAGATAAAAAGTTAGTTGCGAGTTATAATACATATATAATGTTAATATGTACAATGTATAATAATATACAATATAATAAATTTCATATAATAATGTTTTTCTGTTGGATGTTGTGTTTACATCGAGAGAGCATACCGCAGACTTGGCACATGGACTCTCACCCCTCTTGGATTCTTTTCTTTGAGGTTCAATGGGAGATAAGAACCGAGCAACCGTTCTGCACGTCCATCATAAGACTGACAAAACGCTGTTATGTTTGATATCAGCAAAGTAATACAATTAAAATGACACGAAACGTATCTGAAGTATTTAATTTTCAGGTTTTAATATTAATAATGAAATAATATTGTAATTATTCAGTTACTCTCTATAACACCCAGTTTTTAATATATTTTAGTTAATAAAAGAAGAAAGACCTCTGTTCGCTAAAGAGTTATAACTTCAACTTACCTAGATGAGACTGAAAAGGAGTTTTTACATGTTCATTAAATATTTTTGATTTAAGTTATATTTACTGTAGTATATTTATTATATTCATACAAGAATATTAAGTTACATCGATTGAACTACTATGTATTGTATTTTCTTTTAAACATACTGCAGACTAGTAAAGATACTAAACAAAGATTAACCGTGTGGGATTTTTTAATATTTGGAACATGTAAGTTTAAATTACTACACTCAAGAAACCTTCGTTATTTTGAAAAAAAAAAAGTTAATATTTAGACATTTATTTACTATCTGAACGTAACACTTATGAAGAAAACAAACAAACGTTTGAAGAAAAATTACGTACGCATTAATTCTGTGCGTAAGTTAACAAACAGTATTCTTACAAAATATTTCATAAATTTTTGCGTTGACTTCTTTTCCACATTTATCTCAAGCCTACCTTTGTAGTTAGTAAACATTTACTAACTTAAGATCACAACGAGATGGTAAATATAGTTGCCCACCCCGGGAGTTTAAAACAAAGAAATATCGACTAGCGAATGCGGAAATTCGGTGAGATACGAAGTCAGATGAGTTCATGTCTGAGAATCTTCGCCTAAAAAAACAACTTCTGAGTGGAGAGGGACGGGAGGAGGGTAGGAGTAGCAGACGAGATTACGAAAGTCAACAAAGTCTCCTGCTGAGGGGTGGAAGGGGAGAACTAAAAGCAGAACGCTGTCGACGAATTGCCGTGTAGGCCGTCGCCCTGGAAGTTGCATTGTGCTCCACTGGCGCCACTCTTTTGTCAACATGTCAGATTAGGTGTGTTGCAGAGAATTCTCACAGTTTTTAGAAACAATTAGTATCATGCATGTATTTCTTCCGCGTACCTACACATGCAGAATATATGTAATAGCTTTCAATCAGGTGAATTAGCGACGAATGGGAGTCTTCCGGGGATTGAAATGGCGTACAGTTGTGGAAGGCGAACGGATGGTGTAGGGGTTAGCACCCCGCGTCAAACCACAGGTCTCGGGATCGTTTCCCAACTCGACCCCATTTTCACCTGAACGAAAGTGATCAATTAGCTACATCTTTGCACTAAACATATAATTTTTGTTTGATGATGTTGCTTAGTTGATAACGAAAGTTATCTATGGGCAACATCTTTGCTCTAAACATATAATTATTGTTTGATGTTGCTTCTTCACCGATCTGAACATCAACGAAGTGTTGATTTATTGTTAACAATAATTAAATTAGTAACATATATCATATCAATTTACATTTTGCTGTTTAATTTACATCAATTTTTTAATTTTTTGCTGCCATATTTTGAGTTTCAGAGAGGATTCCGTGATAGGTAAATTCGTGTGAATAAACGTACTACTCTTCAAAATAATTTTTCATGTTTCCCATTTTCATTTACTTCTCCGGTGTTCTAATTCTACTTTTTTACGGCCATTATGTGATATGATTATTACTACAAATTATTGATTCCGAGTTTTTATGGACGATCAATTTATATATATATATATATATATATATATATATATATATATANTATATATATATATATATATTTGTCTTTTTCTGCAACACAACGTTTCGACTGATGACTGGAGTCGTTGTGTGGAGTATTGGTCGACCAAAAAAAGTCTTAAGTGATGACTTATTCATTTCTCTAGTGTATATCATTTACTGACAAGTATTAATGAAGCACATTTATAATTACAACTAGTAAGCATTTTGTAATCTTTATAAATATTTCACGTTATGATAAATTAATAATCCCGTGAACAAGTCTTTCTCTGTTCATCTGCGACAAATAATTTGTAAAATTGAAACATTATTTCAAAAACCTGATATTTTTATACATGATTGTTTTAGTGTGCAGATTTTATTTATTGTAAATAAAAACAATGTTGATTAATTCAGTCTATATTTTATGAAGATTTCTTATCGCCTCAGTATTAAGGTTCTCACTTTTTTCACTCAAAGGTAAATAACGAAGATAAATCTTTGCGATGTGTTCTCAGAAACAACAGAAAATTTTCGTCCCTTTGAACAGAACACATCTTTGCGTTGCCAGTTTACAGAAGTATTTCAGAGAAACTTCCTAACTAGTTAAAAGTTACTGAGGCGTTGTTCATATCTTGATCTCGGTAAGCATTAAATCATTTCTGTATAACTTTCTCTTCATGGAGTCTTGCATGTCTCGGCATCCAAAACATTCTCTAATGTAGTTATCTAATTTTATATTGCCCTTAAAAATTTTAAACGGGACATCTTGAATCACAAAAATCAGTTGGACTTGCACCGATTTCATTTAAAAGCAACAGAATTTTTGAAATCAGTTGTACCCCATTCTCTCTCTCTCTCTAGCTTCAAAATTCCATCCAAAAAAATTGAAGTTAGCAAATTACAAAGTACAAAAATGCAATTGAAAACAAATTAATATGACGATAGCATATTATTTGCAGTTAATGTTTACTCGTGGCTACACATATCAACGATTTTAAAAACACATGTTGCATAATTTGATGATACCATATACAACCAATAAATCCATACGTTATACATATATTAATTTGGCACGCCATCCATAAAATGAGTTCGTATTTCTTACATGTCACGAAACTCTAGAATAGTTTTCTTTATTTTTATCATGATTCTATGTAATTTTTTGTAAATTGATTTCTTCTAAACGGAATATTTAAAAATGTAGTCACAGGGTAATTTAAATTTTAAAAATTATCAAGTACGTTTTTGGACGATAGTCTCGCGAGACTTTATTTTTTAACACTTTTTAAAGCGGCTTTTTTCGGTTTCGAAGTCGATAAACAAAAATTTAATTTTACTGATTTGAAATGCAAAAAGAGGGTATGCTTTTTCCACGCAGTGAAATCTATGATGAAGATAAATGGTAATTTTTTAAATTCCTTATATACAATCTACAGTTTCAGCACGTTTCTCATATCGAACAAAATATTTTTTTTAAACTCTTAATTATAAACTACTAATAAACATGCATTTTTCTATCGTATAATCTTCCAATAATTACATTAACTTTATATAAATAAACGAAATTATTTTTATTTGATTAAGATAAAAATTAATGATTTAAATATATTCTTTTTGAAACTTTTTTAAATGTTCTATTTGTGTTTCGATTTGAATAGCTTCTTGTAATATTCTATTTTTCAATTCCATTAAATAGACTAGTCACACTCCCATCTCTCTTTCCAAAGGAACACTCGAATAGCGTAGAGATCAATATACCAATCTGAGAAGCTATGAGTGATGACCAAAACATAAATATTTATCATTTATAAGAAAGCGATCTTGTGTTTTACTCATTAAAATATTCGTTGGACTGTCAACTTTCGAATTTTGGTAAGACTTCCTCAAGACCCTAGTTACATATATCTACGGTCTGTAACTAAACTTACAAGAAAACTTAGTCTTAAGGAAAAAAACAATTTATCCATAAAAATTAACGTCGGAAGAGTATAATAAATCCACAAGCACAAAAGTATTTTGGTAACTCGATATATTTATTTCTTGTATTAAAAACCAAATAGCGAATAAAGTCTGAAGAAAAAATATTCTGGGAGGTGATCTTGTCACACTAAAGAACCGTATTTTTGAGACCACAAAATACGAAGAGACAAAAACCAATCAACAATACCCAAAATATTTTATTTTCAGGTCACTGTGAATGTATGTAAGCAAGATTTTCTGATTTTAACACTTTATTAAGTGCAAAATATATTATGCTTTCAATAACGACATTTTCATTATTCTAGTACGCTTCCTCTTTACGCGCAGTAAAAGTGTAATGGAGGGCTGACAATAAATTTGCTATTGCGATCGCTCTCCAAAATTATGTTTGTCTTCTGGATCGATGCATTCTAAAGTGGTATTATTTCAGGTCATAAAAGTGATATCCCACCAAATTAAATCCATATATAAATCAAATCCAAATAGAACTTAAATCCTATTAAATAACGGAAGTTTCATCTTCGATGACCAGCATAAATACAACAAAGAAATATTCTGAAATTTAAATAAAAATGAAGAGGTTGATTAATTGTTTGCTCAGATCAAATCTACATTTAGTAACATTCATGAGTTTGAGAGCAAGGTTTTCTAAGGTAATAAGTCTAAATATTATATTTGAATCACTTTTTATGAACATGTAGGTTGTATTTTTTTATTTTAATATTTTTAAATTTGTATATTGTTGAGTTATCCGTTTTTTCTCATTCTTGTTCATTCGTTAAAATTACAACTTCTTACAAAAAGACCCTGAATCTGGAATGCTGGAATCTACTAGTTACAATAACTTTATATTTAATTGTGTATGCTATCTCATCAACTTCTTTGCTGATTTTTTTCCTTATTTTAAAAATCATGTTTAATGTCCAATCAACACGTTTATCTTCACAAATATGAACAATCATGTTGATTCGTAAAAAGTAATATAAATAATGCTACTGAATTACCTTGTTTGCCCCCTTCTATTGAAATCAATGGATTCTACGGAATATCGATAATAAAGGAAGAAAGAAAACAACTTAATTGTATTTGGAAGTCTAAATAAAAGTGATATGTTCCTTTTGTTATATTTTCTGGGAACTAAAAATAATTTTTTTAGTGCAGCTACTCTCTGAGCATCTTGTTCTATATGTTGCACGATTACAGCATCAAAACGTAAACCTTATTTATTTATTAGTTTAAAATTATTGAAGATATCATTAGAATTAACATTTAGTGTTATTCATTCATTTTATATCAAATTTCTTTCTATAATAATTGATTTTCGATTAACGTTTAAAATAGTATAAACAAATTTCACTTGAAATTACAATAATTGATTGATGACAATGAGCTTTGAGTTCTTTGCGCCACTGAATAAAATTCAGAGGTTATAAGAATATTTATGAGTAATTCCTAAATGCCTCTCTCACGAAATTCATTCGATATCTTGCGATGATATTCAAATTCTGTGATTAAACAATATCGATTTTACAGTAAGAAGAATTTTTTTGGAGAAGTGTTTTATATTCATAGGGCGGCGTTGTGACGCAGCGAAACTTGAGGCGGCATTTAAATATAGAGAATAATAAACTTTATTGTAGTTAAGAAAATAAAGAATATTTTGTTCTGTATGTCCAAGATGTGTATAATAAAAATTTATAAAATATTTATTTAACAAAGGTGTAATAAAACATTTTCTCTCGTTACGATTTAATAGGGGTACGTTCGCGAGGACTAGTCTTCTATTGGTCCGCCAAATATGGAAGAAGTTTCAAGTTTTTCCTACGATTGGTCGAACGAAAATGAGGAACTTTTTCCCCGACGCAGAGACGTGGCATTGCAATCCTAACAGACCCAAATCTCCAAGCGCGTGGGACTTACAATATTTTCGTGTGCCCTTTTATTATTCTAGGAAGGTAGCATATACGACTATAGAGTTCTACAGATATTCGTGATTAAATGTTTCAAAAAGACGAAAATCATAATTTAAGTTTTTATAGTAAATAAATTATTTTGAATTTGTAATATTGATTACATAATGGACGTAAAAGAAGATTTTATTTTTAAGCGGGTTAAATTCATATTTCATTACCACGTAAAAAGACAACAGTTCGGTTATATCCAAGTCTTATAGGCACGGCACATAAATAAGGGAAATCTACTTATTGACGATAATTGAAATTTTTAAATCCTCCCACGTTTGATGTCGTTTGAACAGCGAGGCACAAATACTTCACATGCCACAACGACAAGGTCAAAAACGATATTACACTTTCACAAAAACACCGTTTATGCGATAATTCAAGAAAATCACTTGGGGCTCAACAAACAATACGTAACAAACTTTCCCCTGTGGCGGAGTTGGCGTTTCTGTCAAACACAACCGCATGGATAGTTGTTCATATGTTGTTTCAGTCGTTTCAAATCACATCCGAAGGTTATAATTCTCCGTCGCAGTTGCAAGCCTCACAATGTCTGATCATACACATGCACGATGGTTCCATATTATTGCATACTAGCTTATTACGCCCAGGAATCTAATATAATATCCTGAAATATAAAGTGATCTCCATATTTCTCCACTTTCCTGATAATAAATTTTTCTCTTTTGCTTATATAAAACATTTAATACCACGAAGGAAACCTACAAAAGACACACTTAAGTATAGTATGCTAATATGTACGTAATCAAGAATGATTTTGAAACCCAGACAGAAGGAAAATACACTTTACACAGAATGCTTAATAAACAAAGCGCATAGTTAAGACCTCTGAATTGTTTGGTATACATTACTTTTTTTAGGTTATGTACTTGAAAACAATGTTCTTCACAGCATTTATAGTATTAGTTTGTTTCTACGATTCGGTTACGTAGATTATACATTCAGTGGAATGTCCGCCTGACGTGACGCAATCGGACTCTGGCGGACACATGAATAAGCTTAACGGTCAACGGTAATGTGCGTGATAATGAACATCAACTGATTAGAAGCCAATTGTAATTTTTTCTGTTCTTTTAATCCATCAATATTAACTAACTACTTTGTATGTTGATTGCAATAACCCTTAAAGAGATCCATTAATCGTTTAAAATTTCAAATAACCTCATAGATTACTACCTTGATGTTGACGAGCACTAAAACCCCATTAAAAAAACAACATAGATGACTTTTTCCAATTTCCTTGATACAGACACTCCATAGAATTCACTATTATCAGTATTGATTATGGTTATGTTAGCATTCAGAATCTATGAAACTAAATCATCTACAAATGATGTCATGAATGTAGGGAAAAGAGAACTGAAGTAAAACTCCGGAATTCAATTAATCATATTATTTAATTGTATTATCCTCGAATTTGTTTTCACCCCGCAGTGCATTCAAACATCCATGCAATTTGATAAAACAGAAAAAATTATTAAAAAGAAATGCATTTTCAAAGATATCTCTTTTTCTTATTAAACAATAAAATTTTTAAATATTGAATAAATAATTTACGTACAAATAAGAAAAAACATTCTAATTCACTGAAAATGTAACCTCATTATTAAAGAAACATAAACTATATAATTTATCTTCTTTAGTGTTTCTTATAACTATATAAATGGTTCGTTTATTTGCAAGTGCAAAAGGTTTTTTTTTTAAGCAGTGGCCAAAATTCCAATTTCAGTATATATCTCTCATTTAAAATAATTATTGTACTTGCGCAGCCTAGTTTCATTATTATTTTCCTTTGCTGCGTAACATTCGCCTAAAAGCAAGTCAGTGAAGCTGAGGAAATTAATTTTATAATTAAAATGAAGATACTTACGACTACTAGTAAGAAAAATTGTGTTTACTTTGAAGAACACAATTCTTAATCCCAAAATATATGCATTTTCTTTTTGCAGTAGGCTTATGGAAGATAGTGAGAGAAGATTTTATAAAACTGGAAGTAGATACTGAACACTATATTCGATTTATGCAGTGCTTCATTGGAGTATAGACATTCTAAAGATAGCTTTTTAAATTTTCGTCCATGTCTCAAAGCAATTGAAATGAGGAAAATGTTTTAAAAGCTGGCAAGATCACCCATTTCTATGTTTTATATAGAGCGTAAAGCATCTATGAGTAAACAAAGGTACATAAAAACACAGCCGAGATCAAAATAGCTTCGAAGTTTGTCAGATTTCTTTCACTGAGGACAAAGTAAACATACATTCTCTCTTTAGTACTCGGCTGGATATTTTATAATCTCAATGATACTGAATCATGAAGACTTTAAAAAAAGATTATACGTACTTTATAACTTATTTTCTTTTCCAGAATTATTCTAACAATTGTATTTCTAATACATGAATATTATTACAGTTTCTATTCGTATTGGTTAAAATGATACTAAAATGTAAGCAATCCTTTTGAAATATTTTTAACTTTAAAGGACAGGGAAACAAATGAAAATTTCAATATGGGTTTGTTTATTGTATAAAAACCAAGACACATAAATCCCACTAAAGAAAAAGAAAATTTAACCAGAGAACATCAGAATGTAGATTAGTAAAAGAAGTTGAAGAAATACTAATAATACATTTATTAACAAAAAAGCACTTAAAATCTGCATGTGTCTACATTGAGGACAATCAACTAATTTACCATCCGGAAGCAAGCTAAGAACCATCCCATCAATTCTGACCAATAAAATATAATATTGAATTGGAATTTAAAATAACTGTTTGGATTCATTTTAACATTCGTATATGTATGACACTCTCTTTTCGGCTCTTTTCACCATTTTGTCATTTCATAACCCCTAAGATTTTTACGTTTATAAGAAATTATTTCGGAGAATAAGATAATCAACCTAGGAAGCAAATGACAAAGCAATTTTATTTTTACAAACTCGTATATTCGAGAGTTTGCAATTGAAATTCAAACACCCATCGCCCATTATGCTTCGAAATTCCCATTCCGTTCGCGATGAATGGCTTGACTAAGCCGAGGAAATCCTCTTCAACCGACACACCACTATCATTAAGAGTGGCTCTGAATTCCACATTACTGTCTGTTAGGCACTCTCATGTCTAATCTATGATGGTCTCCACCTCACAATCTACATTACGTATGTACTAGAACCTATCATATGTCCTATTACATTATATTTTCGTCACGGCATTCTATTTATCAAAAGTACATGCTACTTCGTTTTTTTAGTGCCTAAATTATTTCTTCATTAATTACTATATAAATATATTTTCCATAATATAGCAACCTACCAACTGTTTTAAATTGTCGATACTACACCAGTATTGTGTCATTTTCCTGAGTAACGCCAATTTTTTGCCAACGTAAGTCAAAGTGGGGTCTCCAAAAACCTATTTTCATATGTCTTATTTAGCAGACAATAGTTTCATAAATTGAGTGTAAATTTCATAATTAAATGCATTTCTTTTCTCCTTTATATTAAACAGCTTTGCTTGATTTCATTTGAGAATATGTCATTTAATATCGCTCTGCTTGCTGAGGGCTGCCAGACGCATGTTTGTTTTTGCTAAAAATAGCTTATTTCAAATGTTTCATAAGAACAAAGTCATTCTTGACTAAAAAACAAAACACTTCATTAATTAACGTCAGAGCAGCTTCCAACAACTTATGCTGTCATTACGTGTCTCTGCATTCCACATATACCCCTGCAGGTCAGAGAAGGACACTGAAAATGAGAACTACGTTATCGATTTGGCATTATAAAATTAATTGACAAAAAGTTGCATTTTTTCACATTAACGAAAACCCATATACAACATCATTGACCAATTGTAATTTCTTTTCTCGACAAATGGTTATTGTGATAGTTCGAGGCATTTTATTACAAATACTTGATGCGACACAATTTTATTACATCAAGACTTACTTATAGATATAAATACTTTATGTAAGAAAGCAAAATTTCTGTTCGTAATTTTAAATGAGTAAGGTGAAATATTTTACTCTTTAGTTAAACTTTTCCGGAGCTACTTATTAATTAAATAAATTTTCTAAAACAAATATATGACTCACACTTTATACCTCATTTTAAGCAGTAAAAGAAAGTATACTTCAACGCAGCTAACGTTGAAACGACATTATCAATATTTAATGGGATTCTGTGAGAGTTAAATCAATTTTAGAGAGTGAATTAGAGATGAATTGAATGACGAACGGGGTAAGTAATTCTTCTGGCTTTCCACCCTGCGTTTAATGAAATATGTAAGGAAGAAGCCATTCCGTTCACAATTGTGAAAATACACACAACAATTCGTATATCCAACCCAAATACAGGATACAGGATTCGCAGGCTACTTTCTTTTTCCCCCTATTTTTAACTGTTATCAAAAGTATTTTTTAATATTGTTGTTCATAGAAAGCATCACTTTGTCGCATCATCGTAATGAAGACTCGTCCTCGCCACAGGATGGTGGGTGCAATCTAGTTGAATATCTATCTCCCATCCGTTCTCGCATAATGCATATTTTTCAAGCCCGCTCTTGGATATAATTTCTGGATTTATAAATATCTTCAGTAGGTTGGCAAGGTAAAACAGGTTTGTGACACCGATTAATTCCTGGAAAGCTGCAAATGGTTTTAATTACTTTTTACGAATGTAATAAGAGTTATTTGACGTTTGCACGAAATTTCTCCTCGTGTTTGGGGTCGCGTGCTCAATAACTTGGAAAATTTTGGAACTTTTTTGTTACTTCGCGAATAACTCGAAAATAATTCATTTTTAAGAATCATTGCTCGTACGTGAATTAAAGTTTATTACATTCTTCGTCAAATGAGTATATTACATGTGAAATTTCGTCAACGGATTTACGTTCTGGGTAAATTACAAAAACATGGTTTTCTAATTATTTTCGAAAATATACTTGTTTCTTTTTGTCCTCATTTTTTGTGGTTTTAAATACATTGTAGGAACAATAACACGACAAAATGAATATCAGATAAACTTTATTGTGCTTTTGCAATTCTTGAGCAGACATTTATTAAATATTTGTAGGGACACATTCCTACATATTACAGAAACTTCCCGCATACATGTAGGAGCATTTCTACATATTCATTATACATTCCTAATACGTATCGATGAATCTCCCCCAAGAGCCGAAAACTACGACGATGCGCCATGTTGTTTATACTGGTCGCTATGGCGATCGTCAAACATTCATGCTAGCNTACTGGTCGCTATGACGATCGTCAAACATTCAAGCTAGCATCAGCATACGACACCAAAGAATCCTAATATTGTACATAGTGGAAGACTCCTTGGTTAACATGCGTGCCGCGTGCAACGGAAACGTACCTCGTTTATCTCTAAATAGACGAGCCTCACTCCAGTATTACGTCGTCACGATCGTCACTTGTCTTTGTTTAGCTTATACCTGATGGCGACGAAGAATTCATTCCGCTAGCAGCTCCCGAGGTGATAACATCGCAAATCCGATAGCTCCTCACGGGAAGCCTAGCCCAGCTGAAGAAAATCTATCTCAGAAACCAGTGACAGAAAGATTTCACACGTCAATTGCCGAATAATTTCTATCTTCGAACTTCGTGTTTGAAATTATTTCAAGCACCGTCACGAAGCGTCATCTCGCGGCCAGCCCTGGGACCCGCTCCGAGACACGAAGACAACTTCGACTGGAGGCGCCACCTCGTTACTGAACGTCACACTTCGTCAACTGACATCACCAGCGGTGCCATCTGACAACGAAGAACGATACTCCTTGTAATTGACCACTGACTAGCCTCAAGCGTGAGTTACGAGAACGAGATTCACATTGAACTTTCAATGCTTGCTGTTTGTCGTCTCGTGCTATCCTTTGTTTACGTCACGACGACTTTATTTACATAATAAACCTTGTTATTTGAACTTCTTGAATATTTATTTTGGAGAGGAAGAGACTTTATTGTGAAGCAATAAAAAATCTTCCCCGACAAATTAATTATTATAATATAAACACTTATTTATTTGAATATTACTTGATCAGAAACAAATAAATAAATAAATTTATCGTCAAAGATACCTAGATGCAAGATTTTACATAAAGTCTAATACATTCATGGGCTAAAAATGTAACATTTATAATAGGCGACTTCATGAAATATCCTTCTTCCTAGCCTTTTTCCCACTTAATGTGGGGTCGGCTCAGATGGGGGTGGATATGATGCTTCTTAGGATTTTTGGCTGGGGAATACTCATGGTGCCGAATGCCCTTTCTGACGCACCTCCCCTGAAGCGGTGATTTATGAAATGAAATGGGTGTGAATGATTATGAGTGAATGTTGTGGTGGAATGATAGGCAGGGGAAACGGGAGAACCCCGAGAAAACCTGCCGCGAGCACCGCTCCGTCCACCACCTCGGATTCTACTTGGATCGGACCGGGTTTGAACCGGCGTCCCCAGAGGTAGAAGGCGAGCGCGTTACACACTGCGCCACGGGTCGCCCTAGGCGACTTCATGAAATATATGAAGTAATAAAAGTAACATTAAACAATTTCAGGAAGATCTGTTTAATTGATCACAAAGTCAGTGAGTCATCCCAACTTATAGGTTTCCCTTTTGAGTCTTCATCATGCGAGATTCATCAACCAAATAATGAACCCAGAACCTTTGCCTACTTATAGGCTAATGAAATACCAAAAAAATAATTTTTCGCCGCCATTGTACATTTTAGGGTTCGTCAACGGTAAGGTCATTAGAGCCCTGCAATTGTACATAAGTAATTCATGATTTGTCAAGGTTGATTGGTTTGGTGGACCGAGCCATACTGCCAAAAACGTAAGTAATTAACAGAAGTGGTCCAAAATTTTTACCTATTTGTTGTTTAAATAGTACATACGTATATTAATTTTAATCCTATTAATTTATATTAATTTTTGTTAATAAATAATTAGACATTCTAAGTAAGTTTCCTTTGGTTAAAAGTCGTATTTACGGTTTTGTCCTGCCAGATTGATATTAAGCTGTCATTAATTTGTTATGAACGAATAAATATTATGCCAATTAGTTGTCAATTCTGGGCTACTTTCGAAGTGGTTCTCCTGACGTGATTCTGCAAGACTTACAAACCTGTATATTATGCCAACAACTGTTCGATGTTGTAGAGTAAATAGTATTCATCAAAATTTTCTTATTGCATCGCTCCTAAAGATGAAACGCTTCCATCGAAAATTGCTCAGATAAATATGTATTTCACTTAAACCAATTTTATACGACGTATCTGCAAGTAATGGAAGTCTGGTGGTGTACGATAGAATACTAACCTTTGCTAACATCATTACATTACATCTTTGGCATTTGTCCCTGCGTCTTGTAAATATCTCTACTTACGTCGTTTTGTACAACATTAAACTCTTGATAATCATGGTCATCACTTTAGTTAATATGGTCATAAAAACGTACATGCAATTCTCAAGCAAATAGATTTACAACAACGCATTAAATGTTTTGCGGAATAGTTATCTATAACGAACATTGTCTATTGTCATATCATGTTTGACCATTTTAACCGGAGCATTAGCTATACCGACTTACCGGACGTTCTACGTCAACTTGTATCTTCAGGCACGGGTACTCGAAACAGGATACATACTTTCATTGACCAAACGAATATGTGTGATCTTACAGAGAACTTATTGTTAGTATAAATTTAACCCAATAAATGGAATTAAATTATTGAAAATTCTTTTAGACTCTTCAGATTAATGGGTGTTTGCGGTCCTTACTGGAGGATATACGAAAATGGGTGGTTAGGCATACACGTTAAATAACCTTGCCCAATATGAGTTTATTTGGGTAAATAATATTGTGTGAATGCTTTTACTTTATTTCGATACAGAAGTAGTCTTATATCATTGTTTGTATTTTACCCAAAACTTTTAACTCCCTTTAGAAAAATTTCAACAAAAGTTATTTAAATTATTCCTCAAAGTTCAATCAATGTAGCTGTGATTAACGTTTTAAAAAATTCATTGGGTTCATCGTGAAGATATTGTTGAAAATGCACTAATAATAAGTAAACATCCTGTCCCTAAGTGATTTTTAAGATGAATTTATTTTTATTGAGGTTTCTGTTCACTTATTATGCAACAGGAGTGTATTCACTCATTCAAGAACAATATAAACTAATAATGTATTTTAAAATGTTACAACAGAGTTAGACGATGAACAATGTCCATAAACGCCAAGAAAACAGAGATAAAAACGAAATAGAACCTGTTGGTCCATCTATTTGGTATAACATGCGCACTGACGCGAGAACTCGGATTTTCCAACCATCCTTGTGTATTGATTCCTTCTGTATTTCAAAAACTAGTCACCAGGGATTAATCAAGGAAAAAGAGTGGTAATATCCGGAGAGGCCAGTTCGTGCAGTTTTTCTGGGATTTCCTGGAAAGGCTGAGGAAAGAATAAAAGCTATCTGGTACCAGCGTGAGGTGAAATGTTATAGCCCTTCTTTGACTGACCCAGCGCCGTGGTGAAATCGCTCTATGATATTAATTCTACTGCGGTGAATAGATATGAACGCACCATTAGAAACAAGTTACTGATAAATATAGCGAAATTACTGAAGAAATACTTATAAATAAGGGACTCTAATGACCTCGACGTTAGAGAACCCTAAAACCCCAACGGAAAAAAATTTTGCCAATGTTTTTACAATTATATAGTGTTGTGTGCATGATGAAACAAAATATTAAAAGTATTTTTAACAAATCAATGATAACATTACCAATAAAAGTACCTTAAGTACAACAGCAAATCTATCAGAAAATCTTTAAACGTCTGGTAATTCTTATTGCGAACTCTTCTTTTTTCAATAAAATTTCTCCAAGTACCTTTCTAAACTACAAGATCATACAAGTTCCCCGAATATATTGACAAAGTTCATTGCACACTGATAACTGTTAAAAGTTTATGGTTGAAATGTAAAACGACCTTCTTTGAGCAGGCCCTTTTTAAGTGTTTTAAATGCTTGTATAATATTGGAACTTAGTGTAACCAATATTTGTTAGCATGTTCTTGAGTAATGCATTCTGCGTGTCTTCTACTTCGTAAATTCATTTGGTATCTGTATATTTTATTTCTTAATGATGAGCTTACAACACTTTCGCCTACCTTGCCGTGGCAGTCAGTACTGAAGCTATTACGACGTAATATAATTAGTACAACATTTTATTCATTTGATGATGTCCCTCAAATTGGGATGAAACATTGTCAGATTAAAAGTTTTATTGTAATAATGTTTTTAAAGCTTTCAAGTTTAAACAGTCAAGAATTTTTTCCCTGATATAATTTTTACATAAGGCAAAATGCTAGCATTGGGATTTTTGACCTGTTTTCAGCTATAACGTATCCACTACTTTGGGTGTGCCACAATGAACTCACGTACAACCTTCGTCTGGACTCCAGTTCTACGTCCAACGACCGTAAGCCCTGCACCTTTACTCTCTGTCAACGCGAGAGCTCGTGCGTCCTACCCTATATTCGCCGGAATAACTTTCCTCCCCAGGGTATTACCCAAGACGATGCTACAATATAAAGATACACTTATATAATAAATACACGTAGATAATAAATACGATACAGCGAAGATATTGAAGATTAAGGGTATAGAATGTAACAAAATTAATACTAAATAATATACCACAGCAAAACGAAAAAAGATCCCAAACATTCATTTTTGTTGCAAAAGAACCCTCGTTCGAAAAAAAAACGCGAAATACAAAATCATAATTACGATTAAAGCCCAGTTTCTTAAATGAAGAATAATCACGATTTTCTTAAAAGTGGTTTGGTTAATTTTATCACGATTCCATTGTATGCGTTTCACCACGTAAAACTAATCGTTTAATATTTTTTTTGTATGTTTCAGGAGAATTCTCTAGGTCAGTAGTTGTTTTGTAGTGCATTGTGGGTAACTTGAAGCCAAAGGACGGGTGAAACCCGCACCACCAACGGGCACCAGAGGCAGAAGCGGGCCTCCCTCCTGCCTTTGAACATAACCTATTAATCGAGC
Organism: Laupala kohalensis; assembly: GCA_002313205.1. Lineage (NCBI taxonomy): Eukaryota > Metazoa > Arthropoda > Insecta > Orthoptera > Trigonidiidae > Laupala > Laupala kohalensis. Next base: position 514,742 of record NNCF01128175.1, on the reverse strand, counting down.
CACGGGCAAACAAGAAAAACGAACACCATATTGATTGCAGTACTGAAGGAAATCGCGATTAGAGCAGTTTAACGAAAGGACCACGAGCGTTTAAACATAAATCGCGATATTCTCGTAAATCATGATTAAAGTTCTTGGTGGATCGTGCATTTCGAATATCATAATTAAGTACACAAGAAAGCTCGTTCAAGGCATTAAACGAACTAGGTGCAACTGGGTCTAAGTCGATAGGTGATGTAATAAAATTGATTCTGCGTGGCGTTCTTTTACACACTTCTACATTTTATCCCGACAGTAATGATATTTTGTACATTTATCTATCATAAATAGAAAAATACCATTGTCTACATAACATTTCGATATACAACCTCCACTCCCTATTTCATACTTTTTTATTCACCATCTTCGGAAATATGACGCTCGTTATAGGACATTCATTATAGGACAATAATTACTGCTAATTATAGAGACAAACTACTAAAGAATTTTTTTAAATTAACTTTTATGGGATTAAAAGGGAGAAATGTGTTTTTTCATATCTCCTCAATATGAAAAAATTGAGATATCGGTGAGAAAAAATGAAATGTTCTCTGCGACGCAACAAATACTGCCATCCTATGCGTTGTTACTTCAATTAGTGTTTTGTGAACAATAAAACACGAAAAACATTAAATGAAAATTGATATAAATGTATCGAACTCACAATGTCGTTTTCTGGATCGTAAAGGAGATACATCGTATTGTATGGGGAGGTAAAATTCCATAATGATATCAAAATGAAGTAATTGGTATAATTTTATCCAAATATTAAAGTTATACTATCGAAACGTTATTTAAATACGAATACATGCATGACAGCTTTATGTAAATCCATGATTTGCTTGCTGGTCTGTTTATCCAAAGGAAGTAGATTTATGGTGAGTTGAAAGCAAATGTGTTTACTCATGCACATTAAATCACTTTATTTTATGTCATATGCATGAACAATTTCAAAACAGGTGTTGTCAGAAATTGTGAATGCATGGACGCATGTTTAATGGAGAACAAACAATAAAAATTTCTTGATTGCGGTATCTGAAACGCTTTAATCTAATAAACTTAATTGAAGTCAAGTAATTTCGACGCGTTTAATACTCAATATATAACACATTTTTACGTGTGATTCGCGTTACAAAATCTAGAATTTCTCATAAATAATCAAAATCGGAATTGCTGACACGTTTATAAATCGGTGGGAAAATATTAGTGAAATATTTACAAAAGATATTAATAAGAAATGGATACACTAAAATAACAAAATACTTTTTTTACTTAAAATATCCAAATATTAAATAAAATGTGGTATTTAAACGACGTCAAAATACGGATGCAAAGTGCAAAATTTGTATTTTCTCCAAACACTGTATTTATCCGAAGTATTTCACAATTTTGTTCGTCTCATAAATGTTGAAATTTATAATACAATACGTGTTATTGAGAAACAAGTTTGTTTATTCAATAATTTATTATACTTAAGACAATAGTTTAGCCTTGTGCTACTCTGTCACAGAATATGCCTGCCCGGTGTGGAGACGCCAAGATTGTGGATATTGCTTTAAGCGCGACTTGTCGCCTTATAATACGTTGCTGGAAAAACTGTACTGCTTGGCCAGCATAACGCCACCTGCTATCCGCCGAGAGGTGGCTGTCAAGAATGAAAAACATAGGGCCCACCTCCTATACGAACAGCAGCCAGCTCCACATCGCCTGAAATCTAGGAAGAGTTTCCTCCACGTGACAGATGATCAAACTGAGTCAGTTCAGCAGACCAGGCTAAAAATTTGGTGATCACTTAATAACCATCTTCGAGACCGGATATTGCCATCTGAGGACCATCCACCCGCGCATGAAGAGGACTGGCCGACCTGGAAATCCATTAACATACTTCGAACGGGAGTCAGCATTTCGGGAGTGATTAGGAAGAAATGGGGTTTCCCTTGCAAAACTTGAGCGTGAGAATGTGGCGAAGAGCATAGCACTGACCACCTTGAGTGCCGACTTGCCCCAGCAGTGTGCAGGACTTGTTGGAAGCGACTGAAAATGTCCGTGACGTGGTCAGATTCTGGTCTAAACATGCATGAACATTGCGTATACATAAGTGTTGTTCCTTACCCAATAAAACTTATCATTACGTAGCACAAGGCTAGCTTAACCCGCCGTAAATGAGGTAAAAAACCTTTACCCTGAAGGGGCGTTAAGTTATTTATGAATGACCCCTGAATATTGCTAGTTTAAGTTCTTTTATAAAGTAGTTTTGTAAATTAGCATACTTTTTTACATTTATTTTTGCACTAGGCAACTCTTTCTCCAACAACGTCATTGTAAGAGTACTCCATGTATGTTTTTTTTTGTGTGTAAACTGTCGAACGTCTGGTCACATATTTTACTAGTGTCGAAGATCTTTAGTGCTGCAATTTCCTTTACGTAATTCTCAAAAAAATTGTAAATATCCTCATCCACAATGAATGTCACATTATCCTGTTGTCCATTATCCTTCTTTCTAACAATATCTTTTAAAAATCGCACTCTTTTGTGTCATACCTTTTGCAATCCCATATTATGTGATTTGGCGTTTCAGTTCTTTTACCAATCACACAAGTATCATTCCGTCTTTCCTATCCTCTTCAGATGTTGTTTGAAATCACCATATTCTATTATGTATTTTGCTATCTACGGGTTCGAGTTAAACCGTTTACAATTTTTCTCTATAAACGTTACTTCTATTATTAGACCAGTCAATGAAGATCCAAAAGGTTCGATCATTAGTAACAGAGGTAATGAGCTTTCCGTATATGTTCACATTTTCGAACTTTGAGAGGGGCTGGCGGGGCTAGCTCCCGGGGGATTCTTAGTGACATTTGCGAAAATGATCCTTAGAGAGTGGTTTATCAGTGGGGGATAATTAAGATTCATGACAATTTTTTCCCGTTCAAGACTTTTATTGACTGTGCTTATGTATTCGTTACAGCTTCTCACTATCATACTCGTGTACCACTAAACACTCCATAACAGAGTGTTATAAATTCATATATACCACTTATATCGACTGCACTATTGTGACGTGTCCCAGACCAAGGCGTGGAGCTGTGGTGCGACCACTTGTTGATTGCCTTCGAGAGCTTCTCAATCTATAAAGGCAGCAGTCTTCGCACACCGTCTCGTCGCCAGACAGCGCGCACTACCTGTTGAAGACTCGTCCCTTCAAAGACCACCCGTTACGTGTACTGACTCTAATGAGAATGAAGCAGTCATGAACATCTCGTTCGTGAAACTGACTTAAACCCTCAATACATCAACCCCTCAAAGTGAAGGAGTGATTGTTGAGAAATTAATTTCCGTTTGCAATTTATTTAAAGGTAACCAATAGTTGATTCGAGTACATTATTTTGAATTATTATTATTTTATTCCGTTTAGGATCTCAGCATTTTTTGCTGGTCGTCGTGAGGTACGGGCTACACCAAACATACTCACTCTGGATGATCCAAAAATTTTCTGACTATTCTTGACGTGTTGAGCAAGATAGCTTTCTGAAGTTGTACATAAATAGTCTTACGCAATTTTAACATGCTAATACTATTGTGGAGGTAGATAGGGATGACTCCTGTAGAGGACATTACTACCGGTACTATGTAAACTCTCTCCATGTTCCATATCCTTTGTATTTCTGCCTTAAGGTCACTGTATTTCTGCTATTTTTCCTTAATTGTTTTCTGAAGTTTGTGAGTGTTTCGCACAGCTATGTCTATCAATTAGGTTGTCTTTGCTACTTGATCTTTTAGCACTATGTCTGGTCTGTTGTTATGAATTGTACGGTCCCTGATTATTGACCTGTTATAATATAATTTGAAGTTTGATGATTCTAACACGTCAGCCGGCTCATATTTGTAATAAAGTGTGCTATTTTCTATAAGACAATACTTTAAAGCTAATGCTTGGTGAATAATGTTAGCCACCTGGTTAAGGCGATGTAAATAATCAGTTTGTGCCAACATATTACAAGCTCCGATTATATGTTGAATTGCTTCAGAAGCAGTTCCACATTTCCTGTACTTATCATTTTCTATATGGAGATCCTGTATAATATATTTGTTATAATTCCTAGTGGGAATAACCTGATTATGGGTGGCAATAACAAACCCTTCTGTTTCAGGAAAAAGCTCCCCTCTCGTGAGCCATGCGTTCGACGCTTTCTTGTCGACATTGGGGTTGCTCAGGTTGTGAGGGTGTCTTTCGTGCAGTGCCATGCTCTTCCATTCCAAAATTTTGTCTGCTTCTGTTGAAATTGTTTCAGTGTCTATGTTTCTAGCTTCTAATACGTTTAATGGAGTGTAATTGTTGTCTGAGTTACAAATTTTGGCGTGTAGTGAGGATTCCCTCATCCGTTCATAGAACGAAGTTCAGCAATCTGTTTGTTGTGTAGGTTTTTTATATCTATAATTCTTCTTCCACCTTCATCTTTTGGAAGCGTCATTCTTAGATCAGAATGATTTTTCGTGGTGTTTCCGATGGTTTGTCAATTTCACCCGCAATTTTCTCTGCATATTTTCCAAATCAGTGGTCGACCAAGGAATTATTCCAAATGAATAAGTTAAAATTGATATTACACATGTGTTCATGGTCTTTATCAAATTATTACTATTCAGCTCTGTTCCACAGATTCTCTCCAGTATTGTGGTAAATTCCAATGTAAGAGTTTCCTTGATTTCGGTATGTACTATCGTTTTTTATTGCTTTATACTGGTAAAACCTAGATACTGGTAAAACTCAAATTCAGTCATTAGTCCAATATTACCCTGCACTGTATCAACTCCCTAAGGGTTTACTAAATCTTTACGACTACTAAAGATTCTGCACTTTTCCAAGCCAAATTTCATATTAATATCCACTGAAAACTGTTCCACCAATGGTATTAATTGTTGAAGCTTAATTGAGGATGAAGCGTACAGCTTCACGTCATCCATGTACAACAAATGATGGTCATTTTGGTTATTGCCTATGCGATATCTGATATTGGTACGATCCAGTAAACGGGACAAGGGATTCAATGCCAAGCAAAACCAAAGTGGACTCAAAGAATCGCCCTGACAAGTTCCCCGTTGTATCTTAATTTCAGAACTTATGTCATTTCTATTACTATCATAAATATTAATAAATGTTCTCCACTATTTCATCATGTGTTGTAGGAATCCAATCAAAATAGGATGAATTATAATTTTATTATTATTATTATTAATCTTCTGTAACTATTTTCACAACTTGTAGTTGGATTCAGGGGAGGTGCGGAGTATTCCAAGCATCCTCAACTCAAGCAATGCCACAATTTAAAAATCTACAGGTGTTAAGGATGGTTGATTTTTGTAAAGTTAGAAAAATGTTTTTGCAAGTTAAAGCTTTAGGATTGATGTACAGATGCAGACTGTGAGATAACTCCAATGGTGGACAGGACTATAGGGACTATATATACACACTCCATATTCCACCAATAAAGAAATTCTGTTTTCAAATCTTCATATTTTTGAATTTTATCATCGTAAGTAGTTTGTAGGTTGTGTGTGTTGGTTACTGCAATATCTATGATGTGTGATTTTCTTGAGCTTGTCTATTAGAGTAATATCTGGTCTGTTATGATGGATTGTCTCGTCGATGAGCATAGTTCGATCAAAATAAATTTTGTACCGGCTGTTCTCTGAATTGGGTTTTGGGAAGTAATTGTAATACGGGACAGTGTCTTCTATTAGTCCGTACTTCCCGAAGAGTTTCTGATTGATAATATTAGCAACCTTATTGTGTCGGTGGGTGTAATCTGTCTGTGTTAATAGAGTGCTTCCTCCTGTGCAGTGTTGTATAGTTTCTGGTTTAATTTTGCAACTCCTACTAGATGACTACATTTGTCATCTGCTATGTCTGTGTCTTGCAATATAATCTTTTTTATAGTTTATGTGCTAATTACTTGGTCTTGAATTGACATGAGAATTCCCTACTTTTCCAAATATAGATCCCTTTTTATAAGCCAAGCGTTCGACGCAGCTTTGTCGACATGAAGCTCATCTAGATCATGAGGATGTCTACCATGAAATTGTTTAGATTTCCATTGGCTTATACTCTAACTGATTTAACGTTAAATTCATTTGGTTGTGGAGAGTGGTCTGCTACATTTAAAGGAATATATTTCATGTCAGCTGCACATATGGTCTTGTAAACGTTAGATTCTTCCTTCCTCTGGTGAAAGAAAGCTCGGAGTCGCTTCATTTGCGAATTGTGTAGGTACTTCAAGTTGTTATTAATATTGTTATTTATTTTTGTTTTTCTATCAGGGTTCATTCTGGTTCTTCATCAATTGCAGGATCAGTTCCAAGCAATTGTGAGTAAACTTATTTAAAGATCAATGCTGAGTTCCTGACAATGTGGCAGGAGTTAAACACGACTGACTTCTGGATAAGGTATGCAGTTCTCTTCTTGATCCCTTCGGATACGAGATTTTTACGTAGATTCATGTGTATGATCCCTGCGTTGGAAATGACTACGTGCAGAATACGCACTTTGTTTACCTTTCACTGGTTCCTAATGCTATATGCACGGTTGGCATATTTTCTTTGTTCCTCAGCACAGGTTTTCTACATATTTACGGCAAGTGGGACTGCAATGTCGACAATAACGGCTCTGTTTTAGGTTTTGTCTTTGATTTTTATGTCCGGTCTATTATTTTCTACCATGTTTCATGTTAGAATAGTTCGGTTGTAGTACAATTTATTATTATTATTATTATTATTATTATTATGTAGTGATGTACACTTCACAGCTCGAAAGGTGTTCTAGCTGATTGAAATTTCTAATTCAGGTTTCTGCCCCCTCTCTAAAGGAAGCAAAAAGAGCGATGTCTTGTATTTCCCATTATCTTGGTATGTACATATATTTCTCGGTATGTACAAATAAGTTCGATTGTGAATCTGGATGACTGAGCTTCGACGGTAATGTTGTATTGTTTAAGCAAAATGCACACGTGGTTTTTAATTAATTATACAAAATTAAAAACATTGTCAACCTGGCATGTATATATATTTAAAAAATACATTTTCTCGTCAGGATATGGTTGTTAGGACAGCGCCCTATTTGTTTGGCGTGACTAACGTTCACGGGAGGTCAACACTGCGTAATTACGCTTACTTCAAGATCAGGCAAGATATTTAACTGTGACAGACCTTGCTCCATTACAGTAAATAAGAAAAAAAATCGTTTTATTATTAAACCACATATTTTCAGTACATTCGTATAAATTATCAAAGACAATTATTTTCTTCTTTTTTTCCAGTTTTCAAACTAAATTTTCCATTTTCATTTTCTAAGACTATTTTAGGGCACGAACTTAGTTTTATTCCAGTTACTTTCTCACTACCTGATTATAATTGAAAACAAGCATAATAGATTTTTGTAATATTATGTATTTTTTTGTCTTGGAAAAAGTACTTCTTATATTCATCGCCCTAGAGTGTCAACCACTCTTTGCCAAAAAGGACCGCATCATTCGGGAATCGTTCTATACAATTCCCTGCCCAAGAATATAAAAGACATTATGAAATTGAATCTGTTCAAATCAGCGGTTAAAAACTACCTCCTGCACCAGTGCTTCTACAAAGTAAAAGAATTCATTGATTTTAACAAAAGTTAAATTCGTCTTGTACTTTATCACGCCATTGCTGTAGTACTTTTTAAACAACTTATAACAATTTCAAATTTTTTTCTTGCATGATTGTGTTGTCTTATGGCTTATATTAATTTAGTTTTATGTGTACTCAACTTTGGCACGGTTGTGTACATAAATTCTGTAGCCCCATCCTGGCCCGGGTTTTTCTCCGTTTTTCCTTCTGGTAGAGGCGGATTTATCATACAGGTTCTCTAGGCTTTGTCTAGGGGCGTGTTTATTGTAACAATAAATCGTGAATTTAGTGTTATTTCAATTCTTATGGTTTTTAAACACTATACTCAGAATAATCTATAGTTCGATAATAACTTGTACAAGTAATTTTTTGCTTAAAATTACAAACATATTGACATTCTATTAGTATTATAACTCGCAGCCAACTTTTTATCTTATCTAGGAACTTATGCAAAATAAATTTTTGAATCCGCCTCTGCCTTAGGGCCCTTGATCGGAATTGATGGGATGGTCCCTTGCTTGCTTCCGGAGAGTAAATTAGTTGTTTTTTCCTCCACGTGGTCATACGCAGTTTGTACTGTTTTTTGACAATAAATTTATTATTATATAAATTTTCAAGTGTTTGGGTATCAAGAACTTTTTAAGAAGTGAATATTATTAGGTATTATGTCAACGCCTGCCATTAGACGTGCTCGTAGAGTAATCGTAAACCTTTGAGCATTATGTCCTTTCAGTCATAAAATATTTCTTTCTAAGCAACGACACTTTTACAAAGTTTATTAAATCGCCTCAGGAATAATAATTTTCGAAAGCTATTCAGTTTTGTTAGCTTTTCATATTACATTCTCTTAGCACACACAATGTCACACTAGATACTGGTATTCAGTATGCTTCTCGAGCGATTTTTATTGGAGGGATATCTGATGGATATATTGACGACAACTGTCAGAACATTCAAAGAGATAGTTTAAAAATATTTATGACAGCTATTTCCTAGCAATATTGAATTTATGACAGCTATTCTCTAGAAAATCCAATGTTGAATTGCGAATTCGGTATCGATTTTCTATTTCTTTCTTTTTGTGTATTTCGCACAGTTCTTTTGATCCGAGCGAAATATCACTACTCGTTTTTCTCGCACCCAGTCAGACTTGTCTGAGCATCCACTCGAAAACTGTAATAACGCAGCTTCTGAACAATCATGCCTAACGTTGTTCACAAACAACGGATTGACTTCGATTTACTGAAATCGAATTCCAGGTTCATCAGAACGTGGTTCCATTTCAGTTTATGATACGTAAAAAAATCAAACAAGCTTTACTATTTGTTGATAATGTGAATTTGTACAACATTGATATTTCCTTTTAAAAAATACTTTCTATTGGTACATGAAGGCAGTGGTAAATATTTTCACAATATCATTGAAAGCAAAAATAGAGAAAATTACGGACAACTCAAATGTTCTCTAAGAGCGATATTTCTGATATTTTTTAAACCTTATAGTAATTAATGGGTTAAATAATTGTTGAGAAAATCTGTTTTCAAATTTATTTTATTGTACAGTTTTTTTATTAATAATTAATTTTATAGTTATTATTTTTATTACTCACAAGTATATACTATTTGTGAATACTTACAAATGAACGAAAGGTAAATAATAACGGTAACATACCATTAAAAAATTACATATACTTTAAAATCAAACGATTCTTTGAATCAATCGACAAAAGATGTGGATAAAGTCATGAACACCGTAATATGACGGCGCATTAGCAAACACTGTACTAGTTTGTAACACAAAAAATCTTAATTATCAGTGACTGAAAACGTATTTTGAAACAAGATATATACATGGCAAGAAGTATTTAAATATACTACCAATATAAATGTGAAAGGAGAAAAATCGGTTTAAAATAATAGATTTTAGAACGAATATACTTACTTGACAAATATATACAATACGTGTTCTGAAAACGTATTTCACAAAACATGAGAAAAGTATTTTCTCTCAACCATATCCGCTTAACATCCACTTATTTAAAAATATGGAGCGGTTTAATTTAAAATATATTTTCCTAACAAGCCGGGTTATAAACGATGAGCCTTCAAATTGACAATGTTCCCCTTTTTCATTTCAAAGCTCAAATTCATTCTTGAAATACGGCAGGGAATATTTTATGAAAATCAAAATGTTTCAAATCCTTTGGAAGAATATCAAAAGAATCACTTTCTTCAATTTCTTAGGTAACATTCATTACTACATAAAATTAATTTCAGATAATTACTTTTGTTAAAGGCGGCCCTTTAGTGTTTGTTTATGTGCGTATTCTCTTCTCATTTGATATTATTACGAAAGTTATTATCATTTTATTAAATTAACAATGAATCCGTAATTGAAACAAATTTTAGATTTCGTCTCATTAATTATATTGTTTCGCTTCGTTCGCCGAAACGAACATTACCTGAACGAACACTAAATGGAGGTTCTCTTTGAATTCTAAGCAAATCTTCTATCTACTGAGGCTCTCTGAGCGTGAACGATTCATTCAAAGGAAAAAACCAGCTTCAAATAATTCATACAAGAGATGGAAAAGAACGATCTAGGTCAGAGTAAAGAAGAAGTGGTCGCAATATAGCGGAGTGTTGTCTCTTTCAGAAATGAAGTTGATATCTTTAGTGCTCGTCTTTAAAACTATGGAAAGGGTGGTAATAAGCAAAATGCGTTACTGGTAAGTTTTATATCAGACAATTATAAAAATGGATAAAATTAGGTACCGCAATGTTTTAATGAAATAATTAAAAACTTACGACTTTGAATAATATTTATATTTTATGTGAAATATTATTCAAAGTCCGTAAAAGGTCGTACGTTTTTAATAATTTATTTTATTAGATTATATAATGGACGTTAATTGTAGTAGAATACAGTTTTATTCTACTAGGGATGTGGCAAAATAAAATATAAAAAATAAACGTACAAAATACATTGACAATAAACAAATATAACTGTAAACAAGTACCAGTATAAAGAGAAAAATAAACAATGATTCAACATGATACAACATAATATGAAACAAATAACTGAAATAACATGAAAAAACCATGAACACATGAAATTAATATAAACGATCATACAGCTTGAAATAAATAACTTGCGCGTCAGTCAATTAAAAGAAAAACATTCATGTAAAACGTTTTGCATACTGTACCATCCAACAGTAACGTTTATTTAAAATAATATTTTGCCAAACATGCAGGGAAACTAAATGAAAACCAATTTTTTTTAAAATATTAATAAAATATTAAAAATAAATAAAAGTAAATTTATTGTCAGAAAGCAGTTACAAACTACGTATAACCACGTGGAGGACAATAAACTAATTCACTCTCCGGAAGCAAGCAAGGGACCATCTCGTCAATTCCAATCAAGGGTTTAATTTAAAATATATTTAAAGCAGAGGCGGATTTAACATACTTCTGAGATAAGAGTAAAAATAGTTCAGTTCGTGTTTTAATATCAACAATACAAATAAATTTGTGTTTAATAAAACACAAAAAGTAATTTCACAAGTATTTCTTTNTAATAAAACACAAAAAGTAATTTCACAAGTATTTCTTTTTATAAACTATCGGTTATTTGGAAAATATTATTTATAAAAGATCTAGATTCCATGAAATCACATGCAACATTCAGTTTATGTCTTCTGGTTTTATTAATTTCTTCGCTATATAAGTACTTTATTCTAAGCGAAATCATTCTCTCGACTGAAACAGAATATCCGTGCTACTACGAATATAAAATATTTCTTCATTAAGATAATATTTAGAATCGTCGTATTATCTTACCAACAAGGAGTACGTATCTTGTGCATGAAAGCAACTGCAGATGACCTTTAAGCTGGAACAATGTTGGGTGAGAGACTGTGCATTAGTACAACGAACTCTGACGTCAGGATCGTACTCGGGACGTAATCCCAAGATAAGCAGGTGATAGCCTCGACATATGATACTCATGACGTGAATCAAATGGATTCCTCAGACCGAAAATGTGTTCGTGATATGAACGACTCAATTCCACGCAAGAGACTTTGTTTTATTACCCAGGAAAATATTCAGAAATATTAATTACCTTTTGAAAAGTTGTCACAAATACTTACAAAGAAATTTTGGAACTCTATATTATAATTTACAGCCGTTTGTTTGAATATCAAATTATACCAGAGCTTATGTAATCCATACGTGAGTACGGATATCTGATCTTATTATTAGTTTCATATAAACACGCCTGAAATATTATACATGTCTCTCTCCTACGATTTCTCTATTATATTCATTTCATATATCTCATTCAAGTTTTTATCTCATTGGGAAGTATCTACCGGCAGTGGATGACAATACATGTTCCTGGAATATAAAAATATGTACTTCGTTTTACGAACGCTGTGCTGCAAATGTAATTTCTGTTTGAAGATGAAAAATTAGATACCATGTTCTGTAAATTCATGTCATTTAAAATCGAAAATACAATTCTTCGCATTGATTTGATATATGTTCCACAATGTTTAATAAACATTTATACCTAACCCTCCCTTAGGGGGAATGTACACGGGGCTAGTTAACACCGCTTTTCAATACCGCTTAGTGAAGTATATTGACACGAAACATGGCCAAAAGGATTTTATCCCGTGAATTTGATGGTTTGTGGCGAATTATCGTTTATATGTATATAAACTAATGTCATGTTAAGTGTATTTTTGACTCGAGAAGTTATGTAACAAATCTATACAAAACAATTTAAAAAAATCTCTATATAATAAATAGTTAAAAACGATTTTTCGCCATAATTCATCATATTTACTGGATAAAATACTTTCGGACAGGTTTCACCACGATATACGGTATTGAAAAGTGGCATTCACTAGCCCCGTGTACGTGCCCCTTTACTGGTGACGTTCCCAAAGAAGTGAGGTAGAGGACTGGATGAATCAATGAATGAACGACCTGGGGAACAGAAAAACATGCTTGTAGTCCGTCACGTGAAATTTCGCTTGAATCAATTGGAATTGGAACCATTGCCCCCATTGGCGGTAGATTAACACAATATCCACTCACCACACATATCTTTTAGAATTAAAATATACATATGTTAATTCTGTACCGTAAATGTAAAAAGAAGTAATTTCTCGCGTTTTCTTGAACGACTCGATTCTCCTTGAAACTGAGTCAGAGTTACGGAACCGGTATTTTACTACAATGATGCCACAGATCTTAGCTTTAGTACTGTGTAACAGTTAAGTTAAGAAGGTGAAAGTCAAAAAGTTCCAAATGATTTGCAAATGATCTTTTATATACATTACTACTTCTTATTGGCGTTTCAAACAACCTATTTGCCCCCAATTAATTAACTTTTCTTATAATTGGTTGATTGGTAACAATCTGAGTATTTCGAAAATAAATACAGTTAAAATGGATCAGATATTTCTCCAAAGAGATAAATATGCATCTGATGATATTTAACATTTTTAACTTACAACATAAATCTGCTTCAAGATAGTGACTTTCCAGGTAATAAAAAACGGGGAGGGGGGAAATTGAAAAATTAATTATCAAATATTTCGCATTTTTTAAAGGAGGGTGTTAATTCCATCATTAAAACCTATAATATTCTCAATTACAGAGACAATTCTACAGAGAATTCCGAATACACGAAGTTTACAACAAATTAAATCGTTAATCTGAATAAGCTTTTTCTCCTCAATTGATAGTATAAATATTAGATAATAAATTAATCTGTATATTAGGGTGAAAGGATAAGTGATCAATTCACATATAAACCCTTCAAATGTGAACCTGCTAAATTCAGAAAAATTAAAAAACGTTTACAGAAGGAACCTTGGAATGACACATACATGTAAACATTTATTATAACTTATTATTATCTTTCATTACTCAACTAATGATTTAAAAATAAATAATGTACAAAGTATAGCTGCTATACATACGTGAAAGAGGGTTGACGTGCAAACAATATTCCTACAAACACCAATAGAAAGTTCATTCAGCTCATCATTAACATACGAACTGAATGACAAAGGAAATACACGAAATAAATACATCCATAAAATTATATCCATAAAATTAGCTATATTATCTGATGAGGTAAACCTCTCCGAGGTGACGCCAGCGTTGAGTTTACATAATATTTGGTATTATTGGTATATATTACCTCTCTTGCAGACTTTCCAATACAATTTTTGCAATTACTATTTTATGACCTCAACGTTTCCAACTTTGCTCAGATCACCCTCAGGAGCCAATAAAGAAGATCATGACTCCCATGACAGTTACACAATACTTTTTTTTGTGGGACTTTACGGCACGTCGACATCGCGGTCATTAGAGCCCTAAAATTCTGTACAGGTAGGGAAAATGCAGTTACGCACTCAGGAGAGCCAACATGACTCTCCCCGTGTGTGGGACTTGCCGAATGACTCAACAATACCCACTAAAAACCCTCCTGAATAACGATATATCAAAACATACATCAAAACATTGAGGAAAAAAAATGAGGGGAGGGAGAAAAATGAGGAAAATGAAAGATACACTAGCCCTAATTGCGTGGGGATCGAAAAGAACAAGAGGTGACCAAGGAAGGTCAGGAAAGAGAAAGGAAGGGGCCTAGCACAAGTAAGTGGAAGTAGTGCCAGACTCAGCTCGAGGCCCCGTGTTTGCCAATCACGTACTTTCTAGATTTAAGTCCCCTGGGGGGAGTTACACAATACAAACCAATACCAAAAACAATGAATAGAAAAGAAGAAACTGGTATAAACATGAAAAATGCATAAATACTTAATAAATGATCAGTATCAGATCGTATATTCAATGCTTCTGCTGTACTTCTAATACATACATACCCGAAATTCCAATAATTGTCTTCCTTATCTCTCTACATAAAGAAGAGTGTCTCGGGCGATGTGTGCGGGTGTGTTTTATACTAATTTACAGTTTTAATCTGTGCATGATGAAACTTGTACACTGGAGCTTCAAAACTCTGAAAAGAACACTGACTACTTGAGATTTTAAAAATCCACCCGCGTCCCCCATGTTCTTTACTTTATTTATTTTTTGCTTTTTCCGTTATATCACACGCTTTGCTTTTTGCTTTTTCCGAATTAATAGATACATCAACTTAATTTTTGTACCTCAATGTTGTTAATTTAAATATCTTGAAACGGGATTTTGGGTTTTTCAGTATTTTGCTCTGTACGGGTAGAATCGTTTTCACGTTTTCGTGATTATGATTCGGAAGTTATAAGAATTATTGTTCCAAAAGAAACTTGTATAACAATTCATTCTTGCGTTTCACTCACTCACAAGTTTTATTCATTGTTGCGTAGGGTCGATCAATTTCGAAATCTTTGTATTTAGTACAGTCTTTGAAACAAGCGTTTCTTCCATAGAGTTCGTGTGGGAACAAAAGAATTCGGAAGAACTGCGTTTTGTTTATTAGGCTTTCGTTTATATTGAATTTTCCTTCTTCCTGGATTTTAAAATGATTCGTTATTACGTAAAAACAAGCATAAAATACTGAAAACCCTGAGGTTTTCTTCGTGATATTTATTGTTTCAAATTAACAAAAGTTAAAATTAAATATTACGAAAGTAGGAAAATTTTCAAACTAACAAATGAATGTAGAATATTATTAATGGTCGATGGACAAAATTAGCTAAAAATTTCCCGATCTGGTGACAGATGTTTTAATACCCGAATGTCCAGTAATTATCAAGTTATTATTATTAAGTTATTATTATTATTATTATTCTAATCCCGAGCAACGCCGGGTAGTTCGGCTATCGTAATGTAAAAATATTGTTCCAATACATTATATGATTATCTAAACAGAGGGATCTTGTTACACTAGTCTAAAGGGGCAGTATTATTATTCGAAGGATCGTTACTAGAGTTTGAAGCATACGCTTAGTGTGCTGTGTAAATTAATTTTAAATATGATGATAGGCGTTAAGAATATAATAGTATTGGATATAACTGTTTCTTCAGACGTCTTAACAGCTGCAACGACACCGGTAGGTATCTTCACTGTAATTAGTGTTAGTTATACAGAATATATTATATTGCTGTAGGTTTCGGTGGGCACATAATACAAATAAAACTGAAGATAACACGAGCCATGTTAGTAATAATGGGCCTATTACCAATAGTATATATATTGATAAGTTTATTTTGCGTTATACTACGAGGCGACATAAAAGCATACAACTAGATGATCGTGTTATAAAGTCTACTATGTCATGTTGGAAGAAGGGGGTAGAGTACTTTCGGGCTGCTGGCAACGTAGATGGGAGATAAGCAAGGAAGGAGCAGATCTTCGTGGATTTATATCGGCAGTGAGATTTGTTATAGACAATAGGCGATGGTTCAGACCGACTAAACAGGTAATAGAAATGCTTACAGAACATACCCATATGAGGACATATCTGAAACGACGAGGTCTCACAGATGAAGATACTTGTTTGTGTGGATGCGGGCGAGAGACTGTGTCGCACGTGCTTTTCGAGTGTTCTCTCAACGACCAGGAACGACGTGAATGGTACAGAATATTAAAACAGAAAGGAGTATACACGTGGACGTCGTTATCGGATTTAATAAAACGACAAGATATATATATATATAAAGCTTTTGAAGAATTTGTAACAGGAGTATCCTTAGTGAGAAATGCGCTCGATAATGGGAATGTTGATGCGTACACGCGAAGGAGACGGTAACTCTCGCGGAAGCTAACGTTCCCGTGAAGTGAAGATTATCATAAACCAGTTGTTGGCTAACTAGCCGCGGCACTGGGGAAAACAGGTATTTATTTGTAATACGACAAGATTGTTAAGTTATTGTTTTATTAAAATGTATGTCATGAATACTAACTAATAAATAAAAAATAAAACTGAAGATAGAAGGAAGTGGTTTGGGCAAATTATTAAAAAGTGCTTTTGGAAGTGGTTTGGGCAAATTATTAAAAAGTGCTTTTATAAGAAAGTTTGTTACGAACCAAACGTTCGTAAAGTGTTAATTTGTAGATTCTCGTTTATCACGTACTTTATTTTCTATTTGTGCTCCAAGAGAATCACAATATTTATTTATTCTACGTATAATTCTTGTATATTCATATAAATGTTCTTTGATAATTATAAACTCTATGTTTATTTCAAGTTCCTTGCAAACTATAATCTCTATGCAAGCTGCAAGCTCCATGACTTTGAATTATTGAACGTACCCATTATGTATGTTCTGTGCGCCGGCTATTTAAACAGCTGTGCGCAAGCTCCAGTATACATCCAGTTCACTTCAGTCGAGTACGCCGTCGCCAATCGCCAGTCGCCGCGTCGTGCCGTACCCAATTGGCTGACACAATGTTACTATGCTCGACCCAGTATCGACATAGTGTACATTCAGAGCGTCGTAATGACACTCTGAAACCCGATCTTGTCTACCTATTGTGACGCCACCGTATATGGACACTCAACATATTCGCCTTCGGGCAACTTAGCGCCTCCAGGCCATTCGCCTTCGGGCAACTTAGCGCCTCCAGGCCATTCGCCTTCGGGCAACTTAGCGCCTCCAGGCCATTCGCCTTCGGGCAACTCAGCGCCTTAAGGCCACTAGTGGCCTTCGGGTAAATTTAGCGCCTTTAGGCCACCATTCGCCTTCGGGCAAAACAATTATCACTTGGTGTGAGTGTCCAGTGCATTCCACTTAGATCCAGCATACATCCAGTATACATTCGATCCACTCCAGTCGAGTACGCCGTCGCCAGTCGCCGCGTAGTGCCGTACCCAATCGGCTGACATAGTGTTACTATGCTCGACCCAGTCTCGACATAGTTTACATTCAGAGTATCGCAATGACACTCTGAAATCCAGTTGATTCCAGTAATCATGCACCGCAGTGTACGGCGTGATCCATTATTCACGCAACACGACTGACATACGTCACTTCGTGCACTCTGCGAGTCTACATTGAACATAACTGTTCACAACATTTTTTAGTTTCAGTCACCTGCTCCACAGTTACGAGGCGGAACTAGGGAAAGCGTAACTACTCCGACGGAAGCAGCCGGACCAAGGTTACAACAAGGAAGCAATTCCAATGGACATATACTATTCCTCGTTAAGAGAGGACAACATCGAGAACCTATCTCGATGGATATAAAATCCTGCATTTCTCTAAGGTTTTTAATAACCAAAAATTTGATTTAAACAGCAGGTAAATTTGTAATGAATCTATTAGTAGATGAATGGGGGGGGGTATTCTCAAAAACTTGAGACGAAGGGCTTTTTGTTTTTCGTGGAGATCTAACGATCCCACTTCATCTTTGTTTATAACCACTTTGTAATTCTCTATAAATTGGGAAAAGGGGTATTAAAGGGGATATCACATAAACAATGGTTTATGTTCATATGTATTCAAACTCTGTAGAAGATGTTATTCTCAGTGTTAGTCGCTCACAACGACTAACTTCAATTTGCTAATTCAGGATCAATTTTGTAATTCTGCTTTTGTAAACTTAGGAAATTGTGTATATATGTTCTGTAAATATAATAAATGTGCATCTGTGAATCCGAAGCGTGTTTAACAAGAATCATACTTCCTTTATCTTCATGCTCGTTGAAACATACGATTCCCCCCTATATTCTCCTTGTGTTTACGACGAATGGTCATTCGTTTGTAACAAAGTTATATTTATTAATACGTATGATGAATGACAAGATATTGAATAACACAATTTCTGGTTAATTAAATCAACTACGCACAAACAAATATTAATATCATACTTAAAAAGCATGGAACTTGTGGCATCAATTAATCACGCCAACAGAAAAAATCCAAGTAACACGCAATCGGTGTGATGCGTATTGCAACCATTTTTAATACTCCGTTACACTTAATTACAAAATAAATATCTCACAAAATGGTCACTCTTCCACTTATGAGAATAACAACCGTTACCAGAAAGGCAAATAGGAACACGCTTGTATGATATATTTTCCTGTTCGTCAATAGCATTGACAGCGCGGCGTGGAGCAGACATGGCATCCGGCCCAATTACCTTTCCACATCGACACGTCCCTGAGAGTACGCCACAGGGGGTCCTCGCCGCGCAGACTTCCTAAACAGATAAGGCCCGCCGAGTGGATGAGGATTTCCGTGTACAGCTAGAATGAGGTGATGGGGTTCGAAGGACCAGAAATGTACAGACAATTACAGAAAATGAGGTAGGTAGATGAGATATGCTTGGACACTGGACTGCCAACAAAACAGTTTAATGACATGAAACATTAATAAACAAGATATAATGAGGTGATACAAATACCAAAAATAGAAATGTAGATGCGCTGCGATCGTGCTGAGCGTAATATGATATAGGTTGATGTCGAGTTGATGATTTTGAGATGATGCAGTGTAGGTCGAGGCCGAATGTACGCACAGCTTGGCACGTGTTGATTCAACCCAGAGCTTATCTCGTGATGCATGGCGTACCGTTGCTCACAAGAGGTGTTGTGTTGTTGCTGGTTGCAAATAATTTCCCCAGCTGTCTCCTTGTAGAAGCTGCAGGGAAAGTCGTCGGCTTGTGCACCGAATGATGAGTGTACTATGACACGTTTATGTTGAATCCTCGAACGAGTTTTGCAGTGTCCACATGTGGCTGGCAGATGAGGAGGAGATGATGAGATGTGAAGATGACCGGTGAGTGATAACAAGTGAGCGAGTGCACCCAAGTCGGAGCTCGCTTCGGAGAAGCGCACAGTCCGCGCGCTGGTGCTAGGGGAGAGGTGATGATGACTCGTCGAGTGAATTGAAGTGAGAGCGGTCGCTCGTCGGAGGATACCTCATAGCGGCGAACGGCTCGCACGCTAGCTCTGGTTCACTGGATCGATCACGTCAGAGACCGATTGTGTATCGATTGTCCATGTTACTCGTCATGCTAGGTTATCTGATGTTGTTCTTGCGAGAATAAAGTTCATAGAAGACCAAATCGAGATATCTCAGTCTATTGGCACAAAGAGTATAGAGTCCACAGATCGTTCACTTGTCTAATGGTGCAATATTGAAAACAATGCATGAAAGAGCTCCCGGACCAGTGATTTGGCATTGTAGTTCACACGCATATGTCAAAACTAACTGACGAATACATTGAACACGACAGTCACTTGTTTCACTAACACTGTAGTTCAGGACAAACAGTTTCCAAAATATATCTTGGTTAATCCCACTAGAACAAATATCATTTTCCTCGTGAACTTATGTTATGATTGATTTTGACAGAAACTTTGAATACATCTCATGTTCTTTGGCACTGTAATGCTTACTTAGAAATTAGTTACAGGAATTCTCACAGAATTACAAGATAAATAGGTGTCAGTAACTGACAAAGTATACTGAATACATTTGAGATATCATAGAGGATTATATACACGACAAATATAAAATGTAACATGAAAGAAGTTAATGTTTAAACAGATTCAAACTCTCTCTCAAATACCTGAGCAATGAATAAGTTGTCAATGTTATTGATGGTGCTGTAGTTATATCTGCATAGTTAGCATTGTATTAAGAGTGTAAAGTAATTAGAATAGTTATGAGCAATTATTATCAAATAAATTAAAGATAATACATTCGATTATTTGTCAAGAGATTAGTTTACGTATTGTTAATACATGAAAATATTTCAATTAGTGGCAAATTGAATGATACATATGTACAAAAAGGATTAAGAATAACATTTGTTTACACAAAACTGGAGAGGCTTCTGAAAAGTAAACAGAAAAGCAGAATGAAACAAGGAAACAAATATAGTGAACAAGAGCGAGGAAGAACTTATATATATGCCATAATGAGTGTGTTATGTGCGAAGAACACTGACATAAGATATGAAGCTTGATAATGAGGGATGTTGTGTTGATAAGTGTTTGAACGAATGGTCGTAGAAAGGGTAGTTAACTTTTTGAACCACGACAAGTTTGTTGATGATAATTGTTTTAGGATTGAGTAATCGTGGAAAGAGCGGGATCTTTGTGAACCACGATGGCCGTAGAAGAGCAGTAACCATTTTGAATCAAGACAACATTGATTTCACCTGATTGAGCGTGGGTTGTTCATATTAGGAGGACACTGAGAATTCTGTTTTTCTCAGTACAATGGGAATATTCTGTCTTAGTGGAATAGACAGCTGTGTGTGAGTTACTCCTAGTAACTAGCAGAATCAGAAAAACTCCGTTAAAAATGATCACGATAACTATAATGAAATTGACATCGAAAGGAAACTTGTTTAAGATTTGTTGTTCAAAAAACAATTTGTTCAAAAAACAATTTGTTTATTTGTCAACTGAAAAATAAACATTTGAATGCGTTCTTAAACGAGAAGATAAGATAAGAAGACGTTTCTCAACAATGAATCATTTTGTACGCTGTTATAGTTGAGCCTTAACGAAAACAAGGAAGGGTACCTCAAACAGCAAGGTTGGCATGGTTCTGATCTTGCATGTTCAAAAGTCATGTTTCTTGCTGATAATATCTGATTTGAGGTAAAGTGCCAGAAAAGAATTTGTACTCTAAGAATTATGGCTGTAAAAGAAATAATTGGCGTTGGTTGCTGGAGCATGAGTCGTATCCTAAAAATACTCTGGAAGCTATGGGAGTGGATGGTATTCTGATTTTAATAATTAAAAGATTTTTGTAATTGGAGGACCACAAGGATTACCATGATTTTATATCAAAACAAACAATAAACCAATTGACATACGATTATTAATTAATTTACAAAGAAATGACACAAAAACACGTTCCCTTATAATCCTACCAAAAATCTAATCTAAACACATAATAAATCAATGGACATACACGTAACTATCTAATACTAAAACTTAAAACTAAACATATGGCATTAATTTAAAGATAAAAGATTCATGATTATGTACAACAAGGTTCAATTAAATGTTATTGAATTCGTCAATGAAAGCATGCTGAATTGATCAAGAAAGATTATACTGTTCGTTAGATTTTCACTGGGCAGTGAAAGTTACGTGAGCTCATAGTTACGTTCTTGTGGGATTTGCCGATGCTCAGTTGGCGAACAGCGTCTCAAGCGGTTGGAAGATGCAGGAGACAGCGACGTTGTGTGGATCCATCAATACCATTTAAAGTTTATATGATCACACTGTTTCCGTGATCACAATAAAACAATATTCACGATGGTTCCAGATGGTCGCTTCACATGGTTGAAGAAAATGTATAGATTTACCTCACGCACAACACGCTTCACAAAATGTTCATGATGGACACAGTTATGACCCGATGATGACTTGACGAAGTCTGAAGAGAGAGTGACGCTTCAGCTAGTGGCTAAGGGGTCTTCCCATGTCTCGAAGGAAAACACTCCCGCGCAAATACGTTATTATTGAATTGTGTGAAAATTAAAGAGTTGATTCAATGTTACATTAAAATTAGAAAATTGATATTCATACTTTATGTGAAGATTTTCCATGTAATGAATAAGTAATTATGTACATATTATCATCATGAAATTTCTGGGTGAGAATAGAGCTCTCTAGTGGCAGATTGACGTACTTAAGCCTTTTAGATCTATTGATAGTATTAGACAATATTATTAGCTTCTGGTGGAAATGCTCCAGAAAACTGCCCGTTGAAAATCAAGTAATGTTTTGCCTAGGTATCTTCGTAGTAAAATTATGTTTAGGGGCTGCTCGTCTAGAGCAAGCTATATTTTCCCAAGTTCATTCACAAATGCATACATTAACCTAGCTGCCCGTCGAAGATCAGATTATGATATCACGGGAGATGCTAGACCAGAGGGATAAGTGCTGCGCTTACATTAAAGGAATGTATTTGATGAATACAAGTTTATTGGATGAACCCGAAGTTGAATTTGCACTTTCACAAACGACTCAAGTTGCTTAATACAAAATAATAATCATAGTAATATCGAAATTCTAAAATAAGGGTTGCAATTGACAAAGAAAATTTTCAAGCGAATGAACTCCCTTAGATAATATAACGGGACAAAATGTTTGGGAAGCTTCGCACAGAAATGGAGTGGGAAATTTCTCGTACCCCACGACAGCGATAGTTAAATAATTGGGAGTAGTTGACTTCAGATGGTGTAATAATAATTGAAATACTAGTTCAGGTTGTGCGAGCCCGTAAGCGCATATGAGCATGTACCTTACTGAAACTACACTCTACTTGAAGTAGAGCAAGTGAGTAAATGAAAAAAAATTGACGTAATTCTACAAATATTCTATGAAAATTTCAAAGAATAGACTAAACTTAATCTAATTGAAAATATGAAATGAAAAACGCACCTTGCTAAGAGTGCTACATAAAGTATTAAAGGAAAATGCCCTATGTTTAAGTAAAAGTGCATTGCATATTAGAAAATGTAGACAAGTATAATAAGTAATGAAGCGTGTTCGTGTGAACTCATGTGAGTAATACATAGTTCGCAATAGGGTGAACTCATCACGCAGGCCACATGGGACAGTGGCAAGAAGATATTATTAAATATAACGAATGAGCTAAGCATAATTGCAGCGACATGTGAATTCAATGACATGTGAAATTGACCTTGAGATGTCTTCAATGGACATACAAATATTGTTTTAAAAAGAAATGATATAATGTGAGTTCCCTAATAATCCCACCAAAAAAATATAACCTAAACACACAGGAAATCATCTACATTTTAACCCTAACATAAATATTTTAAACCAAGTTTTAATCTAAACACATGAAATTACCACAATGATCCTCCACTAGACATGAGTGATGACAATATCAAACTAACAATTAAGCTACACAAACTATTAATGAATAATCTAGAGATGTCAGTAATGGGACGTTTGTAGTATCCGGTGTGTTTTAATAGTAACTACACGGACTCGTTGATCTTTGCCGGGATGTATTTCGTGAACTACATCAAGGCTCCATTGCAAGGTGTGAGTCATGTTAGACTTGAGTAAAACAACTGTGTTAATATCGATGTTGATTTGTGGATTTAACCACTTGCCTCTACCTTGTAGAGTTTGTAAATATTCGTCCGGCGGTCTCTAACAAAGTGAAAGATTTAAAACTGAAATTCTACTCCAGCGTGATTTGATTGAGATGTTATCAGCTGTTTGGGGGTCAGAAATGATACTGACTAATGGCCTACCTATAAGGAAATGACCTGGAGTTAAAGGTAGTAATAGATCCGGTTGATCAGTGAGTAGGCCCAACGGGCGGGACTAGAGTGTAAAGTTCTTCAAAAGTATACAACTGATTATTAGTTACTCGCTTGTGGTGAGTTTTCAAACTCTTAATGTTATCTTCCCAGAGCCCTCCAAAGTGGAGTGCTCTGGGGGTAATGAAGTACCATTGTATCAAATATGAGAAACAATGATCTGTTAATTGATGTTGAAAATTCTGAGATTGAAAAAATTGTTTTAAAATGCGTTCTGCACCCTTGCAGTTGGTTCCATTTTCAGAATATATATAGAAATCTCTTAGATTGCGGTGAACCTCACCGCCAGGTAACAGATTAATCATGTTACGTCGAATGAAAATGGGAGACGGGACCGGGATTCGAACCCGGGACCTCGAGCTCAGCGCGCTCATGCGCCTACCGACTGCGCCATCCCGTTCGCCTCTCTGGCCCGTCTACCATTGGCATTCAACTTGTGAAACCCAAAGACCTCTGAGGTGGTCCCGTAGAGACTAAACTCCTCATCTGAGGTAACTTCCTTTAGGAAATACTTTATTTGGGTAGTATTTTTCCATTTCTAGGCGCATGTAGCGCATGAGCGCGCTGTGCTCATAGTCCCGGGTTCGAACCCCGGTCTCGTCTCCCATTTTCATTCGACGTAACATGATTAATCAGAATACATATGTTGTGGAAGTCTGCGACGACTACAGAATCGCGAGAAAGATGCAAAAAATGCTTTAGTTGATAATTTAGAGACAATTTCACAATGAACTGCCTTTGTGGCTAAACATAAATAAAGCAAAGTATGCTTTAGTTGTAGTCTTTGAGCGCGGTCCACCATATTTAACGGTGAGCGAGCCAGTGATGTCAACACTTACAGTATTAAATTGAAAGGGGGATGTGACCCTGGGCGCTGGGAGTTGACTCATTTGTTGATTTAAGGCGCGTGTCTTTGTTCTTAAAAAATTACACAATTCTTTAGAACATTGGGTACTGCTTTACATAGTTTAGGAACCCAAATGAAAGTTCTCATGTCACTCATTACCGTTTGAATGCCAGCATGCAGAAGGCGTAGATGAGTATGGCGAATAATTAACTTGGTCAAGATATGTTTGGTATGCATAATGATCTAATGTTTAACATCAAGTTGAGAGTTCTCCATTCTACCCCCGACTCTTAAATGTCCGTCTGAATGCAAAAATGGCGGTTTGGAACTTGTTTTTGAAACCGGTTCTCTGTTAGTCAACTCGGAAAGTTCCTGCAAATAAGCATGCGCCTGAACTTCTTTGAATACACAATTTCTTGATTGGATTATTTCTGGAGCAGTTTAAGAGGAAATAAGAAGTGGAAAGAAAGAAGAAGGAAATAACATTGTTGATAAATCAAAAACATAAGCGAGAACTCTGCATAATTTTGTGAAAGATAAATATCTTGGAATTAAATCAAGTAGGAGAGAAGGCGACCGACACTAAACATTTTTTTACTTGTAAAGGTTTTGATAAAAATGAATTTGACGTGACGGGCCAGTGCTCTGAGATTTTAAGTAATTACGAAAGGCCAGAGCACCATAAAGAATTGGATTTAATTAATGAAGGAGTTGTCCCTCTAGAAATAATGTCAGTCAATTGCTCGCTGAG
Organism: Laupala kohalensis; assembly: GCA_002313205.1. NCBI lineage: Eukaryota > Metazoa > Arthropoda > Insecta > Orthoptera > Trigonidiidae > Laupala > Laupala kohalensis. The sequence goes on along the minus strand of NNCF01128175.1, from coordinate 489,141 downwards.
GGAACATGTTTCCAGGTGAACTGATTTGTCTGCTCATGAATGACTGAAACTCTGTTCGCAATAAAAGTTTTCCAATTCCTGGAGGGCGATGCTATCCAGGTGAGGACATTTTTGGAGTCTGTCCATAAGACAGTGTTAGCAATAGAAACATTAATTATTGGTATGACTTTAGTAATGAGCTTGGATAATAAAACTGCACCGCATAACTTGAATTGATTGTGCTTAGAGGAGACTCTTGACATAGCACATAGTAAATGAGACGTAAGTGGTTTTGTTACGTCATTAAAGATAAGATAACTACATGCATCGTAGGCCTTCTCACTTGCATCGCAAAAACCGTGCAAATGGTAGACATTAACTTGGACCGGTCTCACTAGTCTAGTTGAGTGGTCGTAATTCAAAATAAATGTGTTTCCGCTCACTTGCCGATGGAGGCCGGAGGGTGTCATCCCAGTTTTGAAATCCCCAGGTTTTGAAAAAGCATTTTACAAGTTACTACAACTGTAGCAATTAACTCTAGAGGATCAAAAATGGAAGCTATTATTGATAACAAAAATCTTTTTATAAAGTTCTCGAGGAAGAAATTAAAAAATAATCATTTGTCGTGTTCCACCTAAATAAATAGAAAAACAATGGGCATACACGTAAAATATCTAATACTAAAACTTAAAACTAAGCACATGGCATTAATTTAAAGATAAAGGATTCACAATTAAGTACAACAAGGTTAGGTTAAATGTTACTTAATTCGTCAATGAAGGCATGTTAAATTGATCAAGAAAGATCATTCTGTTCGTTAGATTTTTACAGGCCAGTGAAAGGTATATGAGCTCATAGTTACGTTCATGTAACGTTTACTGATGCTCAGTTGGCGAACAGCGTCTCAAGCGGTTGGAAGATGTAGGAGGCATCGACGGTGTGTGGATACATCAATAGCATATAAAGTTTCTATGATAACAATAAAATCATATACATAATTGCTTCAAATGGCAAGGCGAAAATTGTGACGAACAGGAACTCGAACCCGAAACTTTCTGTTCAGAATGCAGGTGTTCAGTTCACCTCAAATTCTAAAATCCGTATACAACATTGAGAACTTGTGGAATCGAGGTGGGTGGTGCATTGGTCAGCATACCTGCGGGTAGAAAAAGATGTCCCGGGTTCGAGTCCCGGTACGTAGCAGTTTTCACTTGGCCATTGACAATGCTAACATTCCACGAGTAGGTACTCGGAAATTTTGATTGCACTATAATTGTTCTCACATTATGGTATTCTTTCTATTCCGCCTTCAATTCATTCCACCGTATGATTGAGAGAACCAAGGATAATATAATAACAATGAATGGTTTAAACGAAGAATAGAAAAATGGACGACACAGGAAATAATGAGATACAAAGTTGCAGCAGCCAATGGTGAAGCATTACTGTGGCATCTAAGTCCATTAACTACACAATAATTGTGGCGTCGGTGGTAGCGTCTTTGCTGCCACGACCCCGTTGACCGGTAGAGTTTAGTTTCAAACCATGCTCGGCCCGACTATGTGAGGTTTTCAGCTGGGGTTTCCCTCATCTACTCGATACTAATCTCGGTTCGGTACCTTAAGTTCCACCTCAACCCAACATATCTCCTTCCAAATTCCCTTACCCAAGTCCAACGGTTAGCAGGCCTCATGGTCTGAACGACGCCAAAAGTCATAAAATAAATTAATAAATATAATTCTTCATACGTTACACTTTTCTTTCCTTCTCGTCTTTGTTTCGTACCACCATACAATTGAGACAACCAGGGATACTACAGTAATGACAGACGCGAGAGGAGGTCGTGATGATGAGATCGGCAAATGTACACAGTAGCAACAAGGCAGCCAACAGACGAATAAGCTAATCACAGGCTATGCTAACATTCGTGTTGTCTCAAGGGTGCAATTGACTCACCTCTCGTCAGAGTGCGCACAGGATAGGAAGCGGCAGCAGCAGCAGTTACACGCGGTCCATTATCTATAAAGTGCAACCAAGCATTTGACTGGCTATTGATTGGTCGGGTTCCGCGGAGAGAGCGGGCGCATACGTCCGAATGTGCGGGAGAGTAAGAGTTTAGAGCTTTCGTGTATTTGAACACTATACGTCACTTCATTCATCTATGACACATGAGCCTTCGAAAGTAGAACGCTGCAATTGTGATTTATAAATATATTTTTCAGTTGTATTTTGGACTTGTCAAACATTTCGTTTTAAAATTTTCAATCATGAATATATGAAATATTGATTCACGTTTCTAACGTTTTATTTCGTCATCAATGCTGATAAATTTCATTACTTTTTAAAGTAATGAACATTAATTATGCTTTTTCATTCTTTCTTATTGATTGTGATTGCTTACATTTTGAGATAGTACATCTTCTCATTAAATCTTCAATAATATCCCCTGAACGTATACGATTCTTTCAGCAATCTGGCTATATGTCAATACTATTAGTTACAAATATTCTGAGTACCAGGGTCAAAGATATAATGAATGATTTTTTTCCCTCGCTGATTAATCCAACACTACGTTTGGTAGTATCTTGAAATCCCTTTAAAAAAATTATTAAAACGTCACATATCGTTTCTCCTAATGCAGAATAGTTATTCCATATTCCTTCACGAAATTCAACTTGTTTAATAATTTGATAATTTTGTCACAGAAATGGTGTATATAATCTGGAATATTTTGTTTCTTGGGAGAAAATTTCCCTGATGTATTCAAAAATATTGTAACGTTTAAAAATTTTAATCAGGTGTAGAATATGTGATATGCTTCGTAATTCTTCACGTTCTGGGGTGCTAGAACAATATTCTGTGATGCAAGTAAACACCACATAAGTATAGGATTGTTATCACTTAGCCTCGGTTATTGTGGCTTAATTTATGACGCCGAAAGCAATTTTGTGAGATTCACAGTGTTTTAACTTTCACGTGAGTATTAAACATTTTAAACAAATTAAGACGTCATATTAAAAAATGCTAGCTTCTTAAAATATGTAGAACCTCGACAGTCATTACTTCAAATTAGAAGGAGCATGTATTTAAGGACAAATTTTATTATATACCAATGGTTGTCTCTTCTACGTAACCACCTGATCGTGACGGAGAAATTTGGAATTCGAGATGTTCATTTTCAATGGATGTAACGTTAGTGGTCATTGGTAGGGAGTAGGGTAGTCATCCCTCCCGGTTTCCCGGATTACCTCCAATTACAAGAGCATCTTCGAGGGACTTCTTTCCCGGTAAGACCCTACGAAAAATGTCGTTCTACATATTTGTACCCTCCTAATTTGACCAATAAGGAGATATATCTCTAAAATTTAGTTTGAAAAAAAATGTTTTTGTTTAAGCACCTCTTTGCTTCTTTTTTATATTACGAATTTAACAAACATGTCACTATTATAGAACATTATTAGATTTCTTCAGAATATACAGTAAAAAAAGTTTCATGCTGAAGAACGTTCCAAAGTACACGGTCGTACTGTTATTTTATAGTTTTTGTGATTTTCATAATCGGAACTCAAGCCCGGAGTCAGTAAGGAAAACCATCACGAAAAAGTTCATGTCATTCTACCGAGCGCAGGTACAAACCCATGCTCCTGCACTCTGCGCTTGTAATATAAGAAGATGATGCCAACGCTGTCAAACGGATAATTTCGCAGAAGTGACCTTACCATAGAATCAATTTTCCTTAAAAGCAAATCGGGATAATGAAGTTCATAATTCATGACCTATTCGCGTTACGTATCAAGACTTAAAACAAAATTATGAATTGTTCCGGAAATATAATACTTAACTATACTCCATTTCCATTAGCGGTTGCATCTCTACGATAATAATGCAAACAAATCTATGTCATCGTGAAGCTACTTATTAGATAATTAAAAAAACTCGTTAATGGTAAAAGCTGTTGTAGACATAAAAGTCTGTTCTGTGATATTAAATTTACTCAGAGGACGAAATAGTGAAGTCTCATGCGAATTGGTATTTTCTATGAATTAGACAGACAACAAAGAACTTGAGTACTTTTACATTAGAAATTGTAATTTCATCATCTATGGTAAAATATGCAAGAGTAAAATATTCCTAATATATCAATTTAATACTAAATTATTTTAAAACCAGTTTAGTAATATTAACACAAATATTTTTTAAAAATATATTTTCATTCTGAGATTTACATGTAAAGTGCATTCACCTTTTTGTTCCCTAAACAGAGCCAGTTATCTCGTGCATCAACTCCTACAACTAAAAACCGATTTGTTCAGAATTCCTTCTAGTTTATAATGTATTGCAAAACATAACAAATAGTCACACTTGCATATGTCGTCAAGAAATTTCAAAAAATCCTATCTCAGAAAAATACATTAGAAAATGACCTAAATATTACCGAGGCTGTAAAGTAAACGACGTAATATCAAAAATTCTAAAAAATTAAATAAAAAACGTAATTTGCAGACTAATTACTCAATAGAGTTACCACGGATATTCAGTCTCATGTTATCAATTATTGTTCTATAAAATTTGCTCCTTATCCAACCAGGTCTCGAATTTACAGTGTTAATGTGTAGTACCGAGAAATTCTGAATGTAAAGTAAAACTTTGGCGACCCCAACATTTGTTAATGTATTCTACTGTTGATGCGAAAGTTTCTCCTAAGACTCCATGCAGACAATGCTTGTTGAATATAGATGTTCGGGGAGTTGAAGCAAAGGCGAGAAATGTCACTACTGGGGAACATTTGATCATCCATACTCCATACTAATATATAAATGCGTAACGCGAAAATGTGTCTGTCTGTTTGCTACCCGATCACGACTAAACCACTGGATTGATCGTGATGAAATTTGGCAACGAGATAGTTCAGTTGTCCTCGTTGAACATAGGCTACTTCTATTTCTGAAACGTATGAGAAGAAAGTGAAATATGTCGATAAAGACGGGAAAAAGATATATTCGCATAACCTGCCTTAACGGGTAGCGACAGGTGAACACTATGAAAGACAATATTGTTTGCCTCGAAAATTTCTACATAAAAATCCATGACAGCATATGCCTAACCACAAAAATGGAACATCACAAAAATTAACATGAATTATCGATTAAACAAATTAAATATAGAAGAGTTAAAGTACTTCAATTTAACAGTAATGTAAGAAGGAGAAAATCAATCACAATCAAATGTAATGGTTTAAGTGATTCGTGCATTTTACAAGGAGACGTCTTTAAATCGAAAGATTTGAACAAATAGTTTTGATTTTACAAGAATATGAATGGAATAGTGCATTTGCGTCGTGCCTCGGGAGCAAGTATTCGACCGGAGCGGCTGCCGCGAGATAGTAGTGTATAGTGAAGTCTTGTATTAAATGCGCATTATTATTTTTAAAAGTAGGAGTTGTACGTGTTTTTATAGAATAAATATTTTGTCTTACAATATCAGCAAGTATTTAAAGAAATCTGATAACTATGACGTGATCAAAATCATACAACATCAAATATCTGTAAAGTTACTTGTTCCTTTATAAAGCCAAACTTATGAATCAAAGAGTCGTATTTTCAATGAGAGATTTATTTAAAGCTAGCTACGTGAAGAACCGAGCAGCATAATATTTTTATTTAATTACTTTTTTAAGACTAATGTCATCAATAAAATTCGCGGATTAAACTAAGTTAACAACCTAGAGTGTCAACCACTCTTTGCCAAAAAGGACCGCATCATTCGGGAATCGTTCTATATAATTCCCTGCCCAAGAATATAAAAGACATTTTGAAATTGAATATCTTCAAATCCGCGGTTAAAAACTACATTCTGCACTAGTGCTTCTACACTGTAAAAGAATTTATTTATTTTAATAAAAGTTAAATTCGTCTTGTACTTTATCACGCCATTGCTGTAGCACTTTTTAAATAACTTATAACAATTTCAAAAACTATTTTCTTGCATGATTGTGTTGCCGTATGGCTCTTATTAATTTAGTTTTATGTGTACTCAACTTTCGCACGGTTGTGTACATTAATTCTGTAGCGTCATACTGGCCCGGGTTTTTCTCCGTTTTTCCTTCGGGTAGAGGCGGATTTCTTATACAGGTTCTCTAGGCTTTGTCTAGGGGCGGGTTTATTGTAACAATAAATCGTGAATTTAGTGTTTTTTCAACTCTTATGATTTTTAAACACTATACTCAGAATAATCTATAGTTCGATAATAACTTGTACATGTAAATTTACAAACATATTTGCGTTAAATTACAAACATATTGACATTATATATGTATTATAACTCGCAGCTAACTTTTTATCTTATCTAGGAACTTTTGCTGAAATTTTTGAATCCGCCTCTGCCTTAGGGCCCTTGATCGGAATTGATGGGATGGTCCGTTGCTTGCTTCCGGAGAGTAAATTAGTTTATTGTCCTCCACGTGGTCATACGCAGTTTGTACTGTTTTTTGACAATAAATTTATAACCACAATAGTCCATAATACTGTAAATTATGTATATGTATATGATATCGTTGGGTGAGGTGAAAAAGGAGCCGAGCCGGAAATCGAACACGGGAATCCTGCAGATCGCCGGTGTTTTAACCACTATTCACCTGACTGAAAGTTATCATATATCTTCTTCACGTGAAGAGTACTCGGAAGTAATATATGCACAAGTATATGAATAAAACAGATCTATACCGTATCTAACTAGTCAACAAATATTTATATTTTGAAATTGATAAATGACTGATCGTCGTGCTCTCATGTTATATATTTGCATTGCAATAATATAAGTTGGTTCTTCCTCTTTTTTACGTTTTTAATTTCTCGTCATTAATAATACTTTTAGTAAGAATAATTTTTAATATTTGTAATTTTTTGTCACAATTTAGCTTACAAATATGATTAGAATATAAATAAAACGTTGTCGTTTTCGGAAATTTAATTTGACTAACACTTCAAAATTTTTACTAAATCATTATGTGGATAATTAATCATTCATAACATCATTAAAAATACATTCATGTATACTCAAATACTATTTCCTGTCTTTTCCTAGATTAAAAAAATTTTTTTTGACTGATAATACATCAGAGAACGTATTACCACCGATTTTTAATGTATCAGTAGGCTGTGTTTTTTGGGATTCTTAAAAAGAATTATTCTTATTAAAGACGGCACAAAATGTTGCGAATAAAATTTCTACAACACAAAAAAATTAAACGATTAATTACTTAGCATTTATTCGAAAAAATAATAATATTACTTACTTTTAAAAAGATATCAGGTAAAAAATAATTTTTACCTTTTTAAATTTGTATCTATATTTTTAGTTTAACATTTTCTTTGAAAACAGTATAGAATCCATGTGTACCTGTCTTTTCAAGTCCTCTTGTATTCAAACATGTTCAAATCAGCAAAGAAACTGTACAAACAACGCTTTTATAAAGGGTGCATTTCAGAAAGTGCTTTGCGTCTCTTATTACATTCTTTGGATATTTATCAAGTCGGTGTGTTTGCTCTTTAATTTCCCTTGTAGCTCAGCTTCTCTTTGGGACAAAAATTATATTACCACGTGTTTGTGAATATTGGTTCTTGGATAAAATTGTGAGTAAAACTCGTTTGGAAAATAAAAGAATCTGTAACATGGAGTGATGCATTATAATATTGATGGAAAATATACTGAGAAAGCAAATATTGAGGATCTAGGTCACACAAAATACCATGTATCATATACGCTGTATGTACTGAAAATACATATTCTTAAACACGGAAAATTATATTAATAGATAATAGGAAGAAAGGAGAAATAAAAAGATGATATTTCAGTGAAGTATCAGATAATGTTACAGACTAAATATATGACTAAAGGTTTGTTCATTAAAAAATAAATATATCATTTTTGTAAAATGAACTCTATCTTAAAATCGTACTATTCAACTAAACAATTCTGCGGCGCTACTACTCCGTTTATCTGCTTATGTATAAATATAAAAATTGTAAATAAAAAATCTTTATTAAAATGCTTTTATTTACTTCCGGTACAAACACGAAAAAAATTCTTTTACGTTTGTATTACGCTAATGAAATGCGAAATGCTAATTCCTCCATACATATTTCACGTTCGTACACCATAATAGAAATAAATGTTCTTTTCATCTTTATTAAGTGATTAAAAAATACTTTTCGTCGAATTATTTGTCTTCGAAACGTTTTCGCTTAAAATGTTCATAAAAGTAAATACCAATTAATATCATTGGATGGAGATTGCTTTTTTATGTGGGTACTTGCTAAAATATGTATTTACTCTACAATTTGCGTGACTAGCTTTTTGAAGACAAATAATTCATTATAAAATGTTAAATTATTTTCAACAATAAGATGGAACTAACATTTATGTTTTTATTAGTGTCTCCAAACGTGAATATGTATGGAGAAATTAGCATGTGGCATTGCATTACCTTAGTGCAAATCTAAACTTATTTTATTCGCTTTGGTACATGGCGTAAAGAAATGCTTGTTTTCAAAGAGATTTTTCATTTATTATTTTATACTTTGCAGTATTTGAATTTGTTTATTGACTTTACTCGTTTCAGTAGTATAAACATTTTTTTTGAAAGCGATCGCATTGATAAAATCCGCCTCTTTTTCTCGTTATATTTATCTGTTTGAAGAGACGGATTGTAGGGAACCTTTCCCGAAAATTATCCATGGGGAGTTATCTCGGAATAATTACTTAATGTAAAAAAAATTGAATTTTTATTTACATCTCAATCGCTTGGTGGGAATTTGTTAAAAATTCAGTTGCAAGATTTTGTTTAAACATTTTATCTGGTCAAGCAATGTAAAATCTAGTAAACAATACTTTGAAGACAATTTTTTTTGTAATAAAACTTTTGAAATGTGTTGGGTTAAACGGATAAACGTGTGATAAATGTAATTCTGATTTGTTTCTAATACAAAACGACGCAGCAATCCTTTATAAACAATTTTTTTTACAAATATCGCCAAAGAACATTTATGTTCGTCTGAAAAAATCTCACGCCCAAATTCAATCAATGTATGATCTTCGCCAATGACGGATTTCTTCATTATATGAGGTACGAAATTGGATCTCCTGGGACATGCGGGAGGTTTCAGGTAGCGCAATTGTAATTTTCTCCACAAATAAATATCATCTCCTTCATGTTCCTCCAACGTAATTGGATTCCACCTCCGAATCTATGGCTGAAATTCTGGAATTGGAACTTCCAAATGTAATAATAGCAAGTTAGGGTATTTTCTCGGATTGTCTTTTTCACTGGATAAACGAAGGATGAATACTTCAACGAACCGTAGTTCCTTTATGAGCAATTTCTGACTTAATATGAAACTTTTTTTCTATTTTCATTCGGTTGAACCATAATACTATTCAAGAGTTATAACAAATATAAGAAATTGTATTGTCAAAATTTTAGTGCGGGTTCCATAAAACATTGATTTTAGGTGACGTAAAAAGAAACCACAACTTTGGAGAGAGATGAAATATAATGGGTAATCTTATGGGTTATCTTTAGTTAAAATAACAATTAAGAAAGATATATTTGAACGCATATTTACAACAATTGTGCATAGGAGTACACATAAGTAAATTCGGAGAAACTAACTTTTAGATATATGATATTCAGTAAAATTTATGAAATAATCAGCGAAGTTTATTACTAACTATCTAAACACGTACAATGAGATTACGCATGGAAATTGTATGAATGTAACGTTCTGTACAATAATATGACATGTACTTTTATTTAACAAGAATATTTTGTTTACTTGGATTATGTGGCACATACCACCTTCCCCCATCTGCTATTTGTGGACACGTTTCTCTCTGTGAAATGTTATACACATTAATATGCAAATATTCCCTATATTTCCCATATATTTTTTGTTGCTTTTCTGCGTAACAGAACTGAGCAAATCGCACGTACGAAGTAGCGTACACTAGATCGTTAAAAGGTGTGTTGACGGTTCCCTCTTTTTTCACCTGTCACTTTTCCGAGATAACGGTTTTTAAAAATTCCATCGAGAAAAGAATTTCTTGACTTAAATAATGTAAAGCTATGTAACTTGGCTTCTTAATTCCAGGCAAATAAAATCACTGACGCGTCTGGTGTGTAATAAACAATGCACGGATTCGTAATAATTGTACGTGAATTACGTAATTATTCATTGCATACTATTCATATATGTTGTGATATCCTGTTTAAATTGTTAATGCTAAATATGTAACAGAAAGTGAAACATGCCAATGACTAGAAGATATGGAGAAAAGAAGTTTTTGTCATATAACCCAGGTAACATGACAGAGATTCAATTTTCCGCGTGGTATAATCCACGGACTGATCTAGTTTATCATAAACAGTCTAATCAGAACATCAGATCTGTTATGGATAGAATACGATTGTTGACAATAATATATTTCTTAACTCACGAACAATTCGCTACGATATATTGCTTACTAGACGAGCATAGTCAGACGTTGTACATTGTCAGGACTAAAGTAGTCAAGTACCATCCTTTTGGAATAAATGTATAAAGTAGATATTTTCTTTATGTCGTTTGTAAATATTATTATCTCGGAAAAGGAAAGGTGAAAGAAGAATTAATAAGAAATCGCGGACACATCTTTCAATGAAATAGTTCATTTATGTGATTTACTTTGTATATTTATGCGGAAAGGAAAGTAAAATTTCCGAGGAAATTGCGTGGTGATGTATGTGATGACGATGCGTAATATCCGTGTCAATTTGTTTCCGATGTTTGCAAAAATCCGTTGTAAGTCCTCGTTTTCTTAGAAGTTGTAAGGAAAGGAGGAGCGTGACGGAGATTTTGGTGTTCTTCAGAAAGCGATGGTGCTTGAAGGCAGAGAGCTTCACTTTTCAGCCATTATTCTCAAGTTCCAAAGAAAAGAACGGCTTCCCTTGGGGTTGCTGGAAATTTGCTCTCTCGGGTATTTTAAACTGCAATCGTCTCGCAATTTACGTTGTGAAACTGAAAAGGTGTTCTACAAAGAGCTGAGCCAGCTGACTGCTACGTTTCTTCTTAATAATGGAAGATAGAAACTCTGATGATACTGAACAGGAACACTAGGTTTTTCGTGAAAAATAATATAGCCAATTAAAAGCAGTATTTTGAACAAGCATCATTCAACTTAATGTATCCTTAGATAAGGTCATTAAGTAAGTAAGTAAGTAAGGGTAATTTGTTATCAAATTGCTAAAGTTGATTATTATTAAATTTTAATATATTTTAATAACCCTTTCACTGTCAAAATTCACTGTTTTACTTTTTGTCAATATTAAAACATATGCCAGCCACAAGAAAGAAGAGATTCCGTTTTCTACACCTTAAATCATATTTTTAAACTGTTTCATATCCGTTTTGCATCTAGGTTGTTTATTAATTTCCATTTAACAGTTGCTTCAACTCATTGACTACCTAGCGTTTGGAACTATAATGAATGAACTAGCGTTTGGGTTTGGAGCTATAAAAGAATGAAATAGTACTCGTGGATGGGAGAACTAGAGGTACGTCACGGGTCTCCACCAATCAGTGACGAGCGGTTATCATAGTATTGGTTCCGCGTTGACACATTTCTCGCAGAGGTTTAGTCGTGATTGGCGGGAAGTGACCTACTGAGCGTGACAGACAGCAAAGTGGCAACATTACACCTTTTCCTGCTCTCACAACGCCACCCGCCAGTCCTATTCCTAAATTATATCTACTACAATCAAAACCATCACAAACATTAATACTCAAGTGTGTCATTTTTTTGGTTTCTTTTCTGCGTAACCGGAACGAGCAAATCACACAGATGTACTTTAGAGCATTAAAAGATGAGATTTCTCATTTCCTATATTTTCCCTCTTCATATCCGAGATAGCATGAGTTAAAATTACATCAAGCTCTTAAACTATTTTGTTTTTAAAGGGTGTTACTTTCGTCCATGAATCCTAAGAATAACAGGCGTGACGACTCAAACTATTTAAAAAGTGCATCAGAAAACTGTGAGGGAAGTTTATCCTTTTTGTAATTTTTCTGGTTCATTTTGATCAGATTGCTTTATTTAGTTTAATAAAAATAATATATCTGTTTGAAATGTTTTATATAAAATGTGAAATACATGGTATCGTAGAAAAAAATCAATATAATGTGTAATGTACATACTAAAATTTTAGAAAACATTAGCATTTAATTCATTAGAAAGTCATATTAATAACCATGCAAGTTTCTTAATTCAACATATTAGTCATCTCACGCTAATGACATAACTGCGAGCCAATTCTGTTTTTCAAGTATAGAAGTTGACCAATATCTCCTATATGCTTGTGTACATGGAGCGAAGCTGTGCTGACATTTTCGAATCTGTGACATAACAGCCACAAACCGCTATCCGCAACTTCGACACGTCAACTGGATATTACCGTAACACATGCAAATATTTGGCTCGCGTGTAAGCTCAAAACCAGCAAATTGAAGATAAATAGTATAGACGTGATAGTAATCAATTAAAAGCTATTGCGATGCAGGATATTTGATGGGGACGGCACAATATTGTTACCAACAAGGTCTCGTACAACGCGAATGAGAAACAGCCATTTTTATGTTAATTATATTACAGTGTGAATCTCCTGACATTAATATGTTTTCTAATATAATGTAGCGATCCATTATATACCCATTCTCTAAAAGTAGTTCATAATATCCACATTTATGAGGGAAATTAAAACCAAGCGTTGCATTATATAAGTTAGTATTAATTAATGGCAATACTTACATATACAATAAAAGGCAAATTCTAGAATTTCAGCCATAAATTCGCAGATGAAATCCAGTGACGTTGCAAGAACATGAAGGAGATGATATTTTTTGTGGAAAAATTACAGCTGCGCTACCTGAAACCTCCTGAATGTTGCGATCGCAAGATGTCACGTTTCAGAGGCGTCCCAGGCGATCCAATTTCGTACCTCATATAATGAAGAAATCCGTCTTTGGGGAACCCCATACATTGATTGAATTCAGACGAACATAAATGTTCTTTGGCGATATTTGTAAAAAAATATTGTTTATAAATGTTTGCTGCGTCGTTTTGTATTAGAAACAAATCAGAATTAAATTTATTCCACGTCTTTTCGTTTAACCCAACACATTTCAAAAGTTTTATTACAAAAAAAATTGTCTTCAAAGTATTGTTTACTAGATTTTACATTACTTGACCAGATAAAATGTTTGGACAAAATCTTGCAACTGAATTTTAAACCTATTCCCACCAAGCGATTGAGCTGTACATATATATAAACCTGATGACAATGACATTTGATGTTATTACATTAAGATATTATTCCGAGATAACTCCCAATGGATTATTTTTGGGAAGCGTCCCCTTGTTGCTCCGGGTAATTACTTCGCAAGTTTCAATGTTGAAATTTGCTTCGCAATGGATTTTCCTTTCACAAAATAAATATTCAGGTTATCTCGAGGAAAACAGGACAAGTTTATTTCCGAGTAACATATAACAAATATAGAAATAAATATCTGTGTGCCGAACGACAGCTGGGGCACATTAAGATATGATTTGTCGGCTGATTCCTCAAGAGAGAGTTCAAATTGTTCTCTGCCTTAACTTACTGATACTGGTGATTTTGAAGCAGAAGTCTTGGAGTGGCAGTTCTATATGGGCACGGAATCACAGGACGGATGTACATCTCATCGTTGAAGGTGCGATTCAACTCGTAATGTGCGTTCGTAGCAGTGCGCTAGCATGTGCTATGCACATGGTTGTGTGCGCGCCTTGGGTCCAAGGAGTGTTTATACACCAATGTTTATGTGGCGTTGTGAGATGTGTTGGCCTTGGATATAGAGTATCTGGGTGTAAACAACCGTCGTTTATCTTCGTATAATCATAGCTGGCGTCTTGCGTGCTATCGCGTCTTTCTCTGAGGATTGCAGTGTCTTATTATGACAATATGTAAAAGTAAGTGTTAATGTCTTTTACACCCTACAATCCGTCTCTTCATGCAGATAAATATAACGAGGAAAAGAGGCGGATTTTATCAATGCGATCGCTTTCAAAAAAAATGTTTATACTACTTGTAGAAACACTTTCTATATATTAATAAGGTACATACCTTCACACGCATAAAACTTAGAAAACTTGCCCGTGTAACTCCCCACAAAAGGTTACACGCTCGCCATATTGTTTACTGATCTCCACGGCGATACCACTCTCTACATAAGAACTTCGAATTACGACGCCAAGGAACCTTCAAAACAGTAAACAATAGAATACTCCATGAAGCAAAGAACGCCGCGATTGTGATTCTATGACGGCAGAGACAAACCCTAGAAGTCAGTGACCGGTTCGCTCCACACAACCTATTAGGACTATTATTTTCAAGAAGTGAACTGCGACACAGTGTTAGGCCCCTCGAGACCGTCATATATTCTTGTTTAGACCCAACCTTATAGCAACGACACAATCATTACCTCGTCAGATCTCGAAGTGAACGCATCGCACCCGAATGGTTCCCGGCAATATAATTACCTCGTCAGATCTCGAAGTAAACGCATCGCTCCCGAATGGTTCCCGGCAATATAATTACCTCGTCAGATCTCGAAGTGAACGCATCGCTCCCGAATGGTTCCCGGCAATATACCTAACCTTTGAAGGACTTCTACTTCAAAACTGGTGCTGGCGATATTCAAATTCTGAATCATATCCTGACGATATACATTTCTACAAACCCAGAAAATATTCAAGGCCGAACTTCGCCCACGCTGAATTCTGAAGAAATCATATCCTGACGATATACATTTCTACAAGCTCAGAAAATATTCAAGGCCAAACTTCGCCTACACTGAATTCCGAAGAAATTCCTTCCTGACGATATCTCTACAAGCGCAGAAGATCTTCGAAGTCAAACACTTACTACGCCCGACGCTGGGGAAATCCTATCCTCCGAACTCGGCGATTTCGACTTCAACGATCGACACGAGAGACACTACGACGACGGTTTCGACTGGTAGTGTCATCACGCAGAAGAACGCTGAATTCCGCGGACTGCTGCCATTGACGCCGCCCTCTGCCGACGCAGAGAACGTTCCCAAACAACGACGCCTGTTATACGTGAGAAATCAGTTCACGCACAACGTTCAATCCACCGTTTGTCGTTTGGTGTCATTCTCATTTGTTTTGTTCCAAGACGGATTTGTTTACTTCCGCAATAAAAATCTTGTTCTTTAAAGAATCCACTTGGAATATTTATTTTGTAGAGGAGGAGATTTTGTTGCGAATACAACAAAAATCTTCCCCTTGCAACACTCCTGAAACGTGTAAAGTCAATAAACAAATTCAAATACTGCAAATTATAAAATAATAAATGAAAAATCTCTTTGAAAACAAGCTTTTCTTTACGCCAAGTACCAAAGCGAATAAAATAAGTTTAGATTTGCACTAAGGTAATGCAATGCCACATGCTAATTTCTCCATACATATTCACGTTTGTAGACACTAATAAAAACATAAATGTTAGTTCCATCTTATTGTTGAAAATAATTTAACTTTTTATAATGAATTATTTGTCTTCCAAAAGATAGTCACGCAAATTGTAAAGTAAATACATATTTTAGCAAGTACCTACATAAAAAGCAATCTCCATCCAATGATATTAATTGGTATTTACTTTTATGAACATTTTAAGCGAAAACGTTTCGAAGACAAATAATTCGACGAAAAGTATTTTTTAATCACTTAATAAAGATGAAAAGAACATTTATTTCTATTATGGTGTACGAACGTGAAATATGTATGGAGGAATTAGCATTTCGCATTTCATTAGCGTAATACAAACGTAAAAGAATTTTTTTCGTGTTTGTACCGGAAGTAAATAAAAGCATTTTAATAAAGATTTTTTATTTACAATTTTTATATTTATACATAAGCAGATAAACGGAGTAGTAGCGCCGCAGAATTGTTTAGTTGAATAGTACGATTTTAAGATAGAGTTCATTTTACAAAAATGATATATTTATTTTTTAATGAACAAACCTTTAGTCATATATTTAGTCTGTAACATTATCTGATACTTCACTGAAATATCATCTTTTTATTTCTCCTTTCTTCCTATTCTTTATTAATATAATTTTCCGTGTTTAAGAATATGTATTTTCAGTACATACAGCGTATATGATACATGGTATTTTGTGTGACCTAGATCCTCAATATTTGCTTTCTCAGTATATTTTCCATCAATATTATAATGCATCACTCCATGTTACAGATTCTTTTATTTTCCAAACGAGTTTTACTCACAATTTTATCCAAGAACCAATATTCACAAACACGTGGTAATATAATTTTTGTCCCAAAGAGAAGCTGAGCGACAAGGGAAATTAAAGAGCAAACACACCGACTTGATAAATATCCAAAGAATGTAATAAGAGATGCAAAGCACTTTCTGAAATGCACCCCTTATAAAAGCGTTGTTTGTACAGTTTCTTTGCTGATTTGAATATGTTTGAATACAAGAGGACTTCAAAAGACAGGTACACATGGATTCTATACTGTTTTCAAAGAAAATGTTAAACTAAGAACATGGATACAAATTTGAAAAGGTAAAAAGTATGTTTTATCTAGTATTTCCTTAATTTGTGATATTACGTCATCTACTTTACAGCGTTGGTAATATTTAGGTCATTTTCTAATGTATTTTTCTGAGATAGAGTTTCTTTTGAAATTTCCTGACGACATCTACAAATGTGACTATTTGTTATGTTATGGAATACATTATAAACTGGAAGGAATTGTGAACAAATCGGTTTTTAGTTGTAGGAGTTGATGCACGAGATAACTGGCTCTGTTAATGAAAAAAAGTTAAATGCACTTTACAGTAAAAATATTTGTGTTAATATTACTAAACTGGTTTTAAAATAATTTAGTATTAAAATAATTTATTTTTTATATTTTAGTCTTGCTTATTTTACCATAGATGATGAAATTACAATTTCTAATGTAAAAATACTCAAGTTCTTTGTTGTCTGTTTAATTCATGGAAAATACCAATTCGCGTGAGGCAACTACACTATTTCGTCCTCTGAGTAAATTTAATATCACAGAACAGAGTTTTTTGTCTACAACATACTTTTAACATTAACGAATTTATAATGATCTAATTAGTAGCTTCGTGATGACATACATTCGTTTGAATTTTTCTCGTAGAGATGCAACCGCTAATATAAATGGAGTATTATAATTCATTATCCAGACCAGCTTTTAAGAAAAGTTGATTCTATGGTAAGGTCACTTCTGCGAAATTATCCGTTTGACAGCGTTGGCATCATCATCTTATATTACAAGCGCAGAGTGTAGGAGCATTGGTTTGAACCTATGCTCGATAGAATGAGATTGGATAAAATGATTGTACGACCGTGTATTTTGGAACGTTCTTTAGCGTGAAAATTTATTTTTCCTATATATGCTGAAGAAGTAAGTGTACAATGTTCCCTAATAGTAACATGTTTGTTAACTTCGTAATATAAAAAAGAATTAAGTTGGTGTTTATACAAAAACATTTTTTTTCAAACAAATATTTTGAGATACGTCTCCATATTTAGAAATGAGGAGGGCTAGGCTATGTAGTACGACATTTTTCGTAGGGTCTTACCGGGAAAGAAGTCCCTCCAAGATGCTCTTGTAATTGGAGGTAATCCGGGAAACCGGGAGGGATGACTACCCTACTCCCTACCAATGACCACTAACGTCACATCCATTGAAAACGAACATCGCTACTTCCAAATTTCTCTGCCACGATCGGGCTGTTACGTAGAAGAGCTAACTATTACCGTATAATAAAATTTGTTNAAATTTCTCTGCCACGATCGGGCTGTTACGTAGAAGAGCTAACTATTACCGTATAATAAAATTTGTTCTTAAATACAATCACCTTCTAGTTTGTAGTAATGACTGTCAAGTTTCTAAATATTTTTAAAAGCTAGCATTTTTTAATTAGACGACTCAATTCATTTGCAGCATTCTATTTTCTGTAGCTCATGTATTCAAGATGAATGAAGTGACATATTGTGTTCAAATACACGAAAGCTCTCAACTATTACTCTCACGCGCATTCAGACGTATGTACCCGCTCTCTCCGCGGAACCTGATCAATCAATAGCCAAAGGCTTGGTTGCACTTCACAGCAAATGGACGGCGCATAGCTTGTGGCGGCAGCTGCTTCCTTCCCTGTGCGCACTCTGACGTGAGGTGAGTCAATTGCGCCTTTGAGACAACACGAGTGGTGGCATAGTCTGTGATTAGCTTATTCGTCTGTTGGCTGCCATGTTGCTACTGTGCACGTCTGCCGGCCCCACCAAAACGGTCTCCTTTATCACTGGTATTTACCTCTCTCGCGTCTGTCATTATTGTAGTATCCCTGGTTGTCTCAATTATATGGCGGTACGAAATAAAGATAGGAAGGAAAGCAATGTGTGGCGTATAAAGAATTTTATTTATTTATTTAT
>NNCF01128175.1:439270-470333 GCA_002313205.1 Laupala kohalensis | reverse complement strand
TTTATTTATTTATTTATTTATTTTATGACTTTTGGCGAGGTTCAGACCATGATGCCTGCTTACCGTTCCACTTGGGTAAGGGAATTTGGAAGGAGATATGTTGGGTTGAGGTGGAACTTAAGGTACCAAACCGAAATTAGTCTCGAGTAGATGAGGGAAACCCTAGCTGAAATCATAGTCTGGTCGATCATGGTTTGAAACTACGCTCTACAGGTCAGCGGGATCGTGGCAGCGAAGACGCTACCACTGACGCCACAATTATAATGCAGTTAATGGACTTAGATGCCACAGTAAAGCTTCACCATTGCCTGCCGCAACGTTTTGTATTATTATTTATTGTGGTATCCCATTTCTTATTCTTCGTTTAGAACATTAATTCTATTATACCTGGTTCTCTCAATCATGTGGTGGAATGAATTGAAGGCGGAAAAAGAAGAACCATAAAGTGAGAACAGTTATAGTGCACCCACAAGTTCCGAACATTGTCAATGGCCAGGTGAAAATTGCTTCGTACCGGGACTCTAGCCCGGGACGTCTTGTTCTATCCGCAGTTATGCTGTCCATTGCACCATCTACCTCGACTACTCAAGATCTCAATACCGAGAGAATGTTGTATACGGATTTGAAGTGTCGAAGTGGGTGATGCAATGGACAGCACTCATGCAGTCAGAACAGAAAGTCCCGGGTTCGTGACCCTGTCCGTCACAATTTTTACCTGGCCATTTACGATGCAATTGTAATGCAGTTGATTGAGTTTAGTACTTTGACTTAGACGGCAAAAATTCTTCCCCATTGCTTGGCGTACATTTTTGTGTATATTCTTGGGTCTAATCTTTTTATATTGTTCGTTAAAATTATTAAAATTGTCACGAAATATCCTTAGGATCCTTCAAAGAGTATGTTATATTGCCTTGTGATAAATTTTCAAAACGTTTTTGTACCTTCAACGAATATGCATTTTGAACAATAAGAAAGTGATTCAGTTGAATTCAATAAATATGTTTATTACGTGCATTGGCCAACGTGTCGTAATATATTTGGAATCCGTCTGGGACGAAGATATCAGTTTGAAACTTCTGATAATACATTTTATTAAGTGTTGTGTTGTTTCATGATTTTTTTGTATTTTAAAAATACCACGACATACCTGTCCACGAAATGCTTCTGCTGTCGGAGCTAATTTGTACTTGTCTCAGTAGTTATAACTACCAAAGTTTCGGTCATAATACGATGATATTCTGTAAGGCAAGGACACAGCAAGATTGTCGAAATGGTGGTAGCTTTGTCTACTGAAACTGTTTTTTACCGAATAAGCAAGAATTTAAAAAAATCTCCTCTGCATTTATCACTCTCAGAAATGCATGTGAACTTCATCATGACTAAACCATGTTGCTGGTAAGAGATAAAAAATTGAGTACAGAAACGTTTCCTTGAATTATTTTCTGGGACGTAAAAAACATAAATTTTTAACTTACGACCTGCACTACATGACGTATGATTACAACGCGTGTAAAACAAAGTGTGGTGTGTCTGTCGTGAGAGCTGTTAGGAACTTGTTTTTCTGGAACCTTGTTGTAAGCGCTTTGCTTTGGAGCGACGATGCCTCGCGAGTGGAAAGCAGTTTGTTTTCTCTACGCGGAGCGTGGTTTTATATTCAAATTAATAATTCAAGCACGTACTCTTCAGCTTTTTTCAGTGTTTCCCGCATAGATTTTTATGGAAGAACTTTTGACGGGAGATTGTAGTACTTCGTGCGGTCGAATATACAGCATTTTTGAGTTTAAAGTGAACAAG
Organism: Laupala kohalensis; assembly: GCA_002313205.1. NCBI lineage: Eukaryota > Metazoa > Arthropoda > Insecta > Orthoptera > Trigonidiidae > Laupala > Laupala kohalensis. The sequence goes on along the minus strand of NNCF01128175.1, from coordinate 468,539 downwards.
AACTTGTTAAATATATTGAGATATGTTTTCTTTAGGCGTGTTGCCATGAGTTAGACGAGTTGGTCCTATTCGCATACGTTTTTAGTTTCAATTAACGTAGAAGATATGCATGTCGATTGAAGACCGATCGCAATACAACAGGACTTAGTTCAGAAAATTATTTTGTTTATTTATTTTATGCCTTTTGGCGAGGTTCAGGCTCCTCCATCTAACCCTTGGACTTGGATAAGTGAATTGGGAAGAAGACATGTGGTGTGACCAGGGAACTTGTGGTACCGAACTGACGTTTGTCTGGAGTAGGTGAGGGAAACCCCAGCTGAAAACCTCATCTAGTTCTGCCGAGCAGGGTTTGAATCCACGTTCTACTTCTCAGCAGGAAACGAAGACGCTGCCACTAAACCATTGCTATCGGTTATGGCCGTCATCGAGATCGATACAGTTCATGGAGTTCAAGGTGTCCATCGGGTTCACGGTGGGTAGAGCTCCGTCATTGCTAGGCGTCGGTATTATTTGGAGATGTGGCCAGGATCTCGCTCCGACAGGATTGACCCCAGGATAGATAGACCACTTGTTCAATTACAGCAGACTGAGTAGACATGGAGTCAACCTCGATGTTGAGGTATGATGAAAAATAACCCCCACCCCACTGGGGATCAAAACCCAGCCATCCTGAGAGTAGTTGGGACAACCTGTTACAAAATTCATTATAGTGTGAATTTCAATGAAATGAATTCTCGAAGATCAATTCAGATAGTAATGGTCGTAACGGAGCCGTGGAGAGTAGTATTTGCTGAAAATACGAATTTTCTGCAAAGTTACAGCTGACAAAAAGGCAAGGGACATTAAGAATATTATAACTGAACAATGTTGTAAATTTTATGCTTTTCCTGGTATTGTCATGTATTACGTGCATTTTTTGTTCATATCATAAACCCAGCAAGTATAACTATGTTTTCAACGCTTTTCCCGACAAATTTATTTTTGTAATGGATTGTGATTCAGTAAAATAAATTGACTTCTACCTTATTTCGCATACGACGAAAAAAGATAAAATATGTAATCTGCTTCAAAAAACGTGAATAAATTGCATCATACCCCCAATTCTCCTATTCGTACTTGAATGTGATATTAATTAATTATTCAGTAGAGCATCATCATCATAACACGAACACGGTTGTAATGAAATAAAAGATGTAAAACTATTGAAAAAAATTCTCAAAACATGAAAAACTTTTTAAATAATTTATTTGCTCAAAAATAGGTGGTAAATGTCGTAATTTTCTTTTAAAGATGTTTCATAAGAAAACATTCACATACATATTCTCTGTTATACACAGGTTTTTTGTTGACGTATTTTTTTATAAATCATTGTAGAAGTGAAAACTGGAGATGACTGTTAAATACATGTATTTTGTTTGCAAAATATATCGTTTATTGCAATCCATTCCAATTTACATGACATTGCATAACACTACTTCAAAGCTGACATGTTAAAAAAAAACTTTATCAATAAGTTCCTTCCCCTCTTTGTTTCCTGTTTTGCAACCGAATCGAATAATGAACCCCAGTGGGGAGAGGGTCTTCCCGTGTTTTTGTCCATTCATCTCTGTAAAATGCGTTGCCAGAGTATCAACATTTTTCTGAATCGTTTATTCAACGAAGATAGTAGTCATGTTTAATTTTTTTTGTTCACTAATATTGAAATAACGCAAAAGTTAAAGGAAACGTGATTTTACACAGAAATTTAAAACTCATTCACTTCAACGCAGTTGATATAGAAACTTTGTAATTTATTTAACTCACAAATATATCATCAAAGAAATAATATCAAGTATTTTAGTTTCCTTCCTTTCAAGTGTCATGAAAAACGCACGGAAGGTTTGTGTATTACCTAACTAACAAACTTATTTTGGTAAAATAACAAACATAGTTTAAGAACATATTAGGAAAGCCCAAAGAAGTATGTAGAAGTGATATTTGTACTTGAGTTTGATTAGTTAGTCCCTGCTAAAAATGATACTTCGAAATGTGTTACATGATGGAAAAATGATGCTGGATATACTTTTACTATGAATGTTACGAATTTAAGAATGAACCAGCGAGTGTTTAGGAATATATAAGTATTCGGAAGTTTGCTACTAGCGATAAAGTCGGGGTACACTTCTTTTGCTATATTAGGTACTTTTCTTCAGGTCTTAAAGAGGTTTTAATATTTACAGAAAACTTTGTAACTTAATATTGAATGCTTGATTCAGCACGTGCAACAATTAACTGCATTATATGCTACATTTTTCGTATTGAGATATAACTATATTTCTGTTCGTAATAATTGTTAAATCATCCGCATAAATATATTTTCTTGTATTTTTAATACTTTATTTTTAAAAGAGTGAAAACGATTGAAAATTTGGCAATTCTTCTGAATGTCTTACACATTCATCAAAGCAGAGATAAATATTAAAAATATTAATTTAAAATTTGTAACAAATGTTAGATGTATGACGAATTTCATCTTTATATTCAGTAATTTAGCATATACTTATAAATAAGCTTTACCACAATATGCGATATACCTGCCACCTCCATCATCAGATTAACTAATGGTACAAACTTAATCTATTGTTACACAAACTGCATATATCAGTGAAATTTGAGCACCTTTGGAAACTTGGATGTATCCGAAAAATCAATTCAAATTTGAAAACGGAAGGACATCATACATGCTACAAACGTTGCAAGTAAAACAAAATCTTGTAATAAATGAGCAGCTTTCTTCAATTTTTGGTGTTTTATGATTTAAATGCCTAATTGATTTATGTAATTTTTTTCCTTTAGAGTGGAAAGATGCGAAGTTGTCATTCACAAATCATGCGAGTCATCACGACTAGTAGATGTCGCTCGAAAGAAATATATCCGCGCTCACTTTGAACCTCACGTTGCGAAGTACATTTCCTTCTTTAGCTCAAGAGAGATGATCGTTAGCTCAAGAGAGACGCGTTATGATATCTCTTTAATGCGCTTTCTTTGAAGTTGCAAGCTACGAAGAGATTTCCGGAATTGGATTTAAGACTCGGCATCAATTTATATCTGTCCTCTCTTTCTTAGGGACTTCAATCTTTACTTTATTTTTGCTCTCCTCTCGTCGTTTTCTATTTCTTGCGTTTTTGTACCCAGTCATTTTAAAAACAATTTTTCAATGAATTTTATTCTATTTTTCTGTTTATATTATCTCGCAATTTTATAATTATTTACCTTTTTATTATTTTTAAATACTATAAATAAGAATATTAAAAATATCATTTGTTAGTTTATAGAAGTTTGTTGTTTAATAAATTTTTATTTAGAAAATAATTTTATATTTCATATATTCAAATTTTTATACAATATTTTCTGACTACTATCGGGTGCGCACGTTGATCGTGTCCTTTTTGTTCTCTGGTAAATTATCTCATAATTTAAGAGATGTGATGCATACACATTATATGCCATGACTTTCATTTATATTTAGATTGAATTTTGAATATAAGAAATAATATATATTATTTTCTTTAAACATTATGGATTGTATGAAGATGTATAAAAAGTATGCAAAACCTGTGTTTTGATTTATGAAGAAATATGAATTAAATATGGGGAGGTTCTCGAATCTGTTGCTCCGTATTCCAAGATAAAACCCGCGTATTCTTAGCACCTAAAATGTGGGTGGTTCACAACCTCTGAGTATCATGAATAATATTTTACTAGTAGACAACACCACATCTTTCATTTATTCTTAAAAATGAATACTAGTATCGCCTCACCGATATCCAACTATGTAATAAATTAATAATAATAATTTTTTTATTGTCAAAAAACAGTACAAATTGCGTATGACCACGTGGAGGGAAAAAAACTAATTTACTCTCCGGAAGCAAGCAAGGGACCATCCCATCAATTCCGATCAAAGACCCTAAGGCAGAGGCGGATTCAAAAAAAAATTCAGCAAAAATTCCTAGATAAGATAAAAAGTTAGCTGCGAGTTATAATACTAATAGAATGTCAATATGTTTTCTATATTATTTCTCGTGATACTTCATTGCCAGACATTAAGAATTTGAAGGTATTTCAAAATTTTAGTTTCCATTCATAATTCCCCATTCAACAGTTTCGAATTTACGATTAATTGAGGATTAAATGAGTTTTGATTTGTTAATAAGGCAGACTCACGTGCAAACGTTACGGGGTGAGGAATGGAGTAAAAGGAAAAAGATGCAAAAGATTCACATCTTGGACTCGACGAAATTTGATCTTTCCGTTGGCTTGGCCTGCTTACACTACGAACATCGCTGATATACGATTGATTGTTTGTGTGTGCGAAGAAAAAAACACATTTTAAATAGTAAATATATATTTTATACATCATTATGTGTAGAATTTTTAAGGTATTTGAGTCCGATATTATTCAGAATTATTTTGTTCTTAATATTTTTAATGCCTTCGAAATTCTCCCCTCGATAATTTTAAACATTTAAAAAATAAAAATGGGTATATTGCAAGTACGATAATATGTGAGAAGAATCCTGAAATTATATTATTATTCACATAATTATCTTCATCGAGTTACCTTCATATATAGTTAAACGAATCCCTGTGCAATAAATTCAATTGTTGAATCGGGTAACAGTTGAAATTAATTTCGATTCATCTTCTCTGAAAAGTTACGACTTTCACAAAATCGGGTACATACAGTTTTAAGGAAATGTGTCACCCTGAAATAACGCATTATTCTGTGTGCTATCAAATCGATAGTTTTATACTGGTGACAAGACTTCGTCACGACTCTCTTTGGACCTTACTATAGTTTGTAATGTCATTTTAGTCAATTCGCCGTCCTTTGTAGGAATAGAACGACAACAGCGCTTGTGCGCCGTCACATTACTAGTAATTGTTGGTACGACGAAAAGTTTGTTGAGACTATGTGAAAGTTTCGAAATGGTTATTGAGCCTGCCAGAAGCTAAACAATCACATAACTATTTCGAAACTTTCAATAATGTTTATATTAAAATAATCATTACAAAAGTAATACATGAATTAATTTAGTATTATTAGTAAAAACCACGAACCATTAGTGGTGCCGTTTAAATTGAAACAATGTTCTTTTTTTTAAAAATGGTCTCCAATTGAAATTTGACTTGAGTTCCCTAGTGTTGTGGGAAAAACGTTGTTCGGAAAGACAAGGTAAATATCGTAACGTTCTTTTCTATTTTATATTGTGACTCATGTAGTTGTATTTGTATATGGACTTCATTAGAAATCACATGAGAATATATTTAAAAACAGTCCCGTTAGATGTTTTATCCTTAAGAGCTGGTACAAATTGAAGGTCGTTTAGTTAGAATATTAGCCCCAGATGACCCAAAATGTTTTGGATGACTTGCTAGATAATAGTTTATTTTTACATTTAAGATCATTCAGTAGATTTAAAAACAGTTGCACGGCCGATCATTCCTTTAAGATCCTAGTTGTCGGTGTGCGGTACTCCTAATTGCCCCTCCGCAACAGGCTTGAACCCTTAGCTACAAGCATGTACCCAGGGGATTCAGGAAGATAGAGCGATTACTTCGCTTCGGCATGACGAGGAGAAGATAAGTTACGCTCCGACCGCGTTGATCCCCAGGGAAGTTCTCACACTCATTTTAGAACAGGATTCGTGGACCTGGGAGATAGTGTAAACTTTAAAGAAGAGTTAACAAATGCATCGGAATTCAACCCTTCGATCTCCAGGCTTTTAACTTCGATAACTCTAGCTCAAAAAAAATAATTAATCATCCTAGGTTTTTTCACAAAGATCTTTCATACATTTCCCACGAAGTCAAAGAATGCACACCCATGACTTTGAGTTGCATCAAATATCTTAGGAAAGTACTTCTCTTGCTGTAAATCCAGTTCATCTCCTTTCTTTAAGTGTGATTGTAAGATTTCATTTTATCAAATTACCAATCTAACACATCTATAAAAATTAGAAATAAATACTCTAATAATGTTTTGTATCTTAGAACGAAATAAAGTAGTTTCTTTCTGACAAACCATTATTAAACTTATTTCGTATTTAATGTATTAAAATTTAATGTATTAAAATCTTTTGAGAAACAATGTTGCAATGACTCGAAGCAAGCGGTTGTGTAATATTTTATCCCGTTTTCACATACTCACTACTGTGTTGTTATTTCAGATATTCGACGTGCGACCACCAAATTACAGAGTAATCCTCCAGATTATGTTATCTGCACGTTAATGAGAGCTTTATAGTTGATAACGAAGCTTAAAGCGTGATGCAAATTATGGAGGTTAGATGTATGTAAGCTAACGTATGTCACAGATAATAGGACTAGACCATGTAGTGTTCTTATCACAAGTTCAAATTTGGGCAAGCTTTCGTTGCGGACACATTCAGGAATATTCAAGGATATTGTCTATGTACAGTACTAAGTGCGATTTTGGTATTATGATAAACTATTAAATGTATTTTATGTATCAATAGTATATATTTTCTGATTGTCTTCAATCTTTTAAATCTTATATTAAATTATATATGGCTTTTTATAGACAATCAACAATTTCAGTTAATTCAATTAAATCTTCATGAATAAAAGGTAGTTAATTGATGGATTTTAAATTTATACATTTATTTTAAAATCAGCCAACTTTATTTAAAATTTGACATTTATTTTCAAGTCGAGTGATTGTATGTGGACGTTGACAGAGGAGTATGTGATTTAACTCACACGGAAGAATCTGTAAGATATTTAATAATTTTGATATTGATCAGCTATAACCTCCCATGAAAAATCCCTCATGAAGATATCAAATTAGACATTGAAACTTTGGCTGATTTTAAAATAAATGTATAATTTCAAAATACAATTGACTTCCTTTTATTTATAAAAATTGAATTGAATTAAAAGAAATTGTAGATTGTCTACAAAAAAACCCATATAATTTAATATAACATTTAGATCTGTTGTAATTAGATGTCTTTAGTGCAGTTATAAGTATATCGGTGTTGTTGAGTACAATTTATAAGTAAAATAACTTATAAATCCTGTGTCTTATCATCAATTTCTCTTCATTCCATCATACGTTTTGCGAAATCGTTCTATAACTCCATTNTTTAAAATTTTTTTTTAACAACAATTAAAAAAATTTTTTTGGAAAAAGATTTGTTATTAGTGAATAATAGTAGAAGTCACAATATCTAAAGAAAATTTGCTATATTCTGTACGTGGATCATGAAAAATCACTTCATACATAACGTACATGCATATACGTATTACATAATTCGCTACTTATCATAAATTATACTTTGTATATAAAAGAATTAACATGAGAATTTATTTAATATTGACATTTCCCTTATTTTTACAATTACAAAGTAGGTGCCAAAAGAAGTCTTCATAATGGCTGATAATTTTAAAGGTGTACCATTTTAAAAGGAATTCGATGATTTAAGTTTAAATTTATGTAATTCAGGACGCATGTTACCTCGTCTTTAAAAGAATCCTTTTTGATTTTTTTTTCCTACGTGTTAGTTGCCCACGAACACATTAATAATCAATTGAAAATAAATAGTTCTCTTTTGAAGAACATTGTTTGTAACATTATACGGAGAAGAAGATGGAAGCTATCCGAGAGGAATACTCTAAAGCAATTTTCTCCTCGCTCTAAATCAACGTCGCAATTCAGACGCAGAATTATTTCTCTCTGAGAAAAAAAAACGCAATCACTGATTGTGAACATGAATTCAGTTGATTGCATTCTACCACGCAACGCATCTCAACACGACATGACATGGACGATTCTCTTACTAATGAATCCACAAGCTACGATGCTACATTCCACAAAAAAAAAAATTCTGATTCTATTTCGGCTCTGACATAATGAAGAAATTGAAATTTAATTTCGCATTGATGTTAAATCCCGACAGTGAACATTACGCATTGATGTGAAATGATGTGAACATTACGCGAAATTTTTTTTATTCATATTAACATGTCATTTATATCGATAACTACAGGCTTTCTATTTAGTATATTGACATACGACATTTGTTTTCTAGAACAACGGAAACATTGTATTAATAGATTCAATTTTGTGAATAATTTGTCTAAGATTTTTTAAAATATCGGATCAAAAATTGTGATGTCTGCAGTCCAACCTCTTCCTTGGCTGTAATTTTCTTTCATATACTTAAAGCACACGTATGCTCCACTGCACCAGGTGGGTGTTGACGAAACCTTTGTAGTAAACTTCATCTTTCGATGGCCCGTGAAGGGTTTTTGCCTCCACTTCTGCAATTTTCACTTCTCTGTTCTTCCTTCTCCAACACCTCACTCATAGAGGCTCTAGCTCTTCCCCAATTCATCCAGATCTTTCATCCAGGTCTTCTCCTGGATCATAGATCTTTCTTAGAATTTTACGCTCCCATGTATTCAAAAGGTTTTAATTTTTTCTTGATTGACACCATATAATACAATATTACAATGCAGCTAACTCCAGTTTCCTAGACAGCTTTTCTGATTTTAATATCTCATTCAGCGTAAAACATCTTTTATTCCCTGCTGTTATTCTGGATATTATTTCCTCCTCTTGTCTATTTCTAGTTAATACTCACAACAAATTCACAGTGTTGCGCATTGCCTGAATCAGTGCGCAGTGGCTATAAAACAGGAGTTTAACAGAAAGAAAAAAACCGCACCCTGCAGTGTTTGGACTCATTTCCGCTTCGTGTCGCATCCTGGGAATCATAACGATGGTCTCGGATGCCGTTTTGAATAAAGATTGTGACGGACTCCAGTTAGAAATCCACTCGCTGCCCTGCGGAAACTTTTATCCCGTGGGGGTCGTGTAATATAATTTGAAAGGGAAGTGTTGGCAAGTTGAAATGGTCGTGGAAATGAAGGAGAGATGTAAAAGGGGAAAAGGGGAGCAATAATATGACGACAGAAATATGTTACGAATGCTAGCGGGTGGTGGCTAGAATTGAAAAGAAAAATATATGGAAGAACGTGCTATATTTTAACAATGATGCGAACGTAGGGGTAATATTTTTAGAGAGGGAACTGTATAAGATTGCAAAGGAAAATACATTCCTTGTAACTTGCCATAGTTTCTGAGCCCAGAACAAATTTTCTAATACAGGGTATTTTATTCCGTATCTAGTTCAATTACTTAATATCTATATTAATATTATTATTTTAAAAAACTGAAAATGTAAAGTGAAAAAATAACATTACTGTCATTCAATTAGTATAAACTGAGAAACAGTTTACAATGTAAAGAAAAAAGTTTATGATTTCAAAATAAGTATTACATTTATAAATATTTCATGACTGATTTCATGACGATTTATGACTCGTAATTCGGCTACGTTGATGGATTTACAGCAAAATCACTTGAATGTGCTCTTGATATTAGTACAAATATTATATAAAATTTTGAATCTTACATATTGGCATTTGTGATATTCTATTGTGTAAAAGAGATATGTTTTTATGTGTAAATGCAAATACATACCGTTTGGGGNATATATATATATATATATATATATATATATATATATATATATATATATATATATATATATTTGCATCAAAAATTACGTCCTCTCACTTCGTAAAAATGTGTGGAACAGCCAGGAAGAGAAAAATTCAACTTCTAATGGCGAGGAATGATGGAAGAAAATATATGTATACAATGTATAATATAATTTTTAATTAAATTACTTATGTCTACTTTTGCCATTCATTGATTATCAATAACGGCCATTACGAACGTCAATAATATATAAATATTTCAAGGTATTACTCTAATTAATCCTCCTATCATTCTTGTCAGCTTGCTAGAGCAATATCGTAAAGATGAGCAAACATTTATTTATTTGTAATAAACGAGTTTATGACATTTATTATTTAACGCAGCGCTCAAACGCTAATCCATTTTGCATGCTAAAAATAATACGTCAGTACAAATAAAATAATAACAAAATTTAATTGAACTAAATACAAAATTTGGAAATTTAAGTTAAAAATCTGTGATTTTTTACTTTTTGGGAAGTAAATAAATTGTTTATGAGGACATAATTTTTTTGACGTATTTCAGCTGTAGGACTTAAATGGGTTAAACAGGTATCTCAATTCAACGAGAAAGATTTTTTGTATTATTAGTGAGGAACGGAATGATACCTTGTCCGAGAATTGTCAGTTCTGCATGACGGTTTCGTGTTCGCGAGAGCATCTCGAGTTCTCTCCCCATTGTGACGAAACTTGGGGTTGGAGACGTACGACAACGGAAGCGTACCAACGACTTCAGAACAAGTTCAACTTTCCTTCCAGACTTCCTTCTAGACTCCAGACGAAGGAGCCCCAACGGCGCTTGTTTCCTCTCGTTATCTCCAAACTGACTGACTTTTGTCGTAAAAATGACACATTTTGTCGGTTCGTTCCTACAATGAAATATGGTGAACAAGTTTAGGAGAGATATGAAACTTAGATGTGTTGAGGTAATTTTGTAAAGAGTAATATAATTCAAAATTTTGGGAATTTTCTTGCATAAGATATTACGTCTTGTTGATTTTTGCGAGGCTGTGTGTGTAAAATACTTATCTACTGGTACGACATCTGGGGTTCATATTACGGAGATTTATGGTGATAGAATTTTATTTTTAATAACATTTTTACTCAACACGTCAAATTGAGTTCGAGTTCAACTCGGATACGGTTCTGATTAGGCCTATTAATGAGGTCATTTTGTCCACAATATATGGTATCTTGATCTCCATCAAATTATTTATTAAAGAGAAAACTAATAAATGTCTATTCTGTTTTATACATGAATAAATACACTTACTATTTCAATATTCCTGTTAAAATATGTGTAATACTAGTGTTTTGCTACTTTGTAAGTATTGTATTATTCATTATTTGTTTCGAATTTTTAAAATTAATTCTACCGTCTGACCTCAAATCAAGAAAATAAATTCATTTCTTACTATCCTTTTTTATGATCATTTAATAAATCTGGTAATTTCACTCATTATTAAACCTGATAGTACCTTCTTTCTATAAAAACTACAACATTCTTAATTCACTATTTTCTAAGTAAACTATAGTATTGCTTAGTGGAACGCACAGTCTCATTTGTCTATTCTCAAACTTATTAACATTTTCCACTTTAGTCAGGAAATTAAGATATGAGAAGTACTAGATGATTTTAAGCGAAAACAATTTTATTTCCTAGTCAACGTTAGTCTAATATTTTTATGTAAATGCTTATAATTGCTATTATTTTATTAAAAAAACATTGTTCGGTCCTTTTGATTTAAAATTAAAATTATACTTGTATATTACTAATCGCACACCTCAACGGTGGTAATAATGCGCGGAAAGAGAAATACATAAATAAGAGATGAAAGAAAATGTTCAGATCCTTGTTTTGCATTGCAATACATACAAGTTGCCATATGACAGAAAAAAAATGAAAATGAAACGACTAGCATCTCTACATCTCAGTAAATACTTTACTAGCGGGCTCATCAGTAGACTTGTTCACCAATGGAATTTTTGCTGGTGTAACATAAATTAGAAACCAACCTCATATTAACTCACAACTTCCGAGTACCTACTCGCACAGGGAAGTTTGCATCGTCTGGGAACAGGTGGATCGGGATAATTAATTAATAATTAATAGTTTATATTATTTTAATACCTCGTGCGATTGTCTCAGGTGTGCTACCTCTGCACTAACCGCCTTGACTCGCCACGCGAGCAAACTTCTCTCCCCGAGTATGTATTCGGAAGTTTCGATTTAAATAAGGCATCCGATACGTAGTTAAGTGGAAGAAAGTGCTCCTAGCATTCGGAACCCCGTGTGGTAACTTATCCCCTGTATGTGTTGTAAAGCAGGCTCACTGGAACGGGTCAGATGTTGTGAACGACTTTGGGAGTCGAGGTGGTTCTGCGAAAAAAGAAGGAGAATCCAGGTTCGAGTCTCGATCCGTCGCAAATTTCACGTGACTGTTGACGATGCCAATCACGTTTTAGTTTAGTTTCCGCTCTTGTTTCACATCATTACCACACTCTACTTATGAAACAATACATAGGAAAAGAACTTTAAAAATTTATTTTTAAATGTATGTTACGTTAATTTATAAAATACTTGTCACAAGGATTTTGTTGATAATGTCAATAATTTGTATGAGTACAAGTTGGTAAGTGTTTTTACTTCACCGTTCATTATACCATTCACGTCATGTTTCGCATGCACGAGAAAGAATGACGTAACGTATGGGTGTAAGTTGTTCGTCGAATACCACCACGAAAAAAATTCCATTGAAACTTGGAATCACCGATAATTTAACCAAAGCCCTCATTACACATACAACAACGCTTTGTTTACGATCACTCATGTTGAAAAGGGATTGCCATTTCTAACTGAGATCACACAATCATTCAGCACTTGAATGTTTCACGCACTTGTGTTGTGGCGTCGCACGACGTCACACCGCGGAGAAGCAACGCCGTAATTAACACGTGACATTCGGGGAAACCCCTTGCACTGCGACGGGGTTGTATGGCACAACGGTCGTGTTCGCTTTGTATTCTGATTCTGCGATGGGGAAGATTTTCGGAACGTGTGTGTGGGCGTATATGTCCAACGAGAATAACAGAAAAGAGAAAGTGTTATTTGATATTTCATTTGAAATGTAATGTGTGACTTTAGATATGACTGTGCAAGACCATGTGGTCAAACGCAGTTGTCACTTTTTTACGATAAACGTGTTATTACTCACTTACAAAATATTAAAACTCATTGTCCTTATATAGACTCGCGTCGTTCTGCTTTGGGATATAATGATGCAAAATTGTACATCGGAAAAGTTGTGATAATAACACCATAAAGTATAACTTTCAAAATCACATATCTTTTATCGCTATTGGTATTAAAAATGTAAGAACTGGATATTACAGTGAAGAAACATTTTACAAAAGACTGACCATATTAGGTGTACATTGTTTAAGGAATTAATTATAAGTATTTCTTATCAATGTGATATTAGAATATGCAATAATATACAATATACATTGAGAAACCCCGATTTTCTATTGATTTGAACAGCTATTAAAAGAAAAAAATGTTTTAATTTTTTAGTGCGCTTCTCATAAAAGCATGTTTCTTAATCTATGATTCATTTTCGTTTGACGAAGGATAATATTTTAACGCATAAAAGCACAATACAGTGCAGAACTTTACTTTACAATGCTTTTAATTTAATTGTTTATAGAAATCTCTTAGATTGCGGTGAACCTCACCGCCAGGTAACAGATTAATTATGTTACGTTGAATGAAAATGGGAGACGTGACCGAGATACGAACTCGGGACTTTGAGCTTAGAACGGGATGGCGTAGCCGGTAAGCGCATGAGTGCGCTGACCTCAACGTACCGAGTTCGAATCTCGATCCCGTCTCCCATTTTCATTCAACATAACATAAATAATTAATAGTTTATATTATTTTAATACCAGTTTTACTTATGAACCCTGCCCAAGCTACCGCATCTACGAATAATTAGCTTCTCAAACACTACGTCAGTTAAACATTTTACAGTTTTTACACATTTTGTACGATACGTTATTTGTGAATGGAGAATTTTCATCAAGTCGTGCCGTCATAATTTTCAGAAAGTATCAAATAATTCAATTATCCGCGAAAAATTGCTACGACTCCTCGTCAGACTTTTAATTCCAACCCCTTCATGAATATTTCTTACAAAGACATGTTAAATTTTCTTTCAAAAGGTGGATAAATACGAAATAGGCTATAAATAATTTTTCATAGTATTGGACATTCTTTTCGAGAATTCTTCCAATCAATACTCTGAGTAATTTAATATTTTTTACGCTTTACTATTATTCCGGAGAAAGACAGGAACTATCTTAAATACGCACTACAACTATTATGCAATATAAAATTCAAGTAATTCGGAATTATTATTTTTTAATAGGAAATTTGTAGGAGAGAAGATATCAATTCCTATTTGTGACTCATTTAGGATTCGAGATAAGTATGATATAAATCAGTTGTTGTTTTTTGTTTTTAAGTTGAATTTGTTAAGAAAGCGCTAACAAGTTAGCAACAGCGATGAGTACAAGTAAATTAATTTCCTGTGAATTAGAAGTATGGAATGGGACACGTTTCGAGTTTATCTCGTTTCCTCTAGAGATATAGATGCGATGAAGTTAATCCTCGCGCTTTTGCTTTATAATTGGCAACTAAATTCAATATTTGTCCGTGTAAAATGCTCAATAAATATCGTGAAAGAACATTACCAAGTATAATGTGTTAAAATTCAAGTATATTTTAGATATTTTAATAAATTTACAAATATTTTATACCAAAATTAGTACTTTGGTAGTGAATTTTTCAATTGAATTTTTTTTGTCATAAACCTTATTTTTTGAGAAAGTAAAGGTTTTAATTTAGACTAAAATAAAAGAATTCTGCGTATTTCGTACAAGAACATAATTGTCACAACACACCACAAGTCCATATGCGATGTGCGTAAGCTTTTTGGTGAGAAGCGGCATTCAACCATAAACCACAACCTTTATGATAGAGTTCGCTGCCACCAGCTTGGTTTCCCCAAGCAATCAAACACACGAGTAATAACAATAAAACATTCAGAGCTTTATTTAATTTGAATTAAATATTTACAAATGTAGACAAACTCGCAAATCATAAATACAAGTTTGAACTTGTTATTACTTGATATTGCTATCTAAAAGCAATAATTACACACAGTTATAACTACTGGTGTTATGAATTAACTCGGAAATCTACCCAGATTATCCGAAGTTCAAAAAGTTCCAAGTTGCTATCTCGAAATAAATAACTGTTCCCAGCTATGTTATTCGCGCCTATAGCAAGTAATAGAATTACCGCAGCAATTCTCAGTGGTCTGACGACCAAACTACCCAAGTTACATATTAAATAATTTGCGTACTTCTATAAGCTTTCGCACTTGTCTCAAAGTCTGAAAGCCTCCAGTATAAAAGTCAATTAAGAGCTAAAATCCCTCCAATATATATTGAGGTGGAGGTCATGTGACTACCTCTTCGCCACCGTTCCCAACACCCCACCTCGGCTTGGTCACTCCTCAGCTTCCGAGAAAAACTGCCTTTTCGGATGAACACTATTTCTGTCAACCGCTGAAATATTCCATACACACTCATTTTCCTTCTGCGGGGCGTTCATCTCAGTTTTCAGAAGTAGAAGGGAGTTCTGCCTCTTCACAATACGAGAAGACTTAAACGCGCACTTTTCCTTGTTTGGGTGGCGACGGGCCTGGCTCTTAATCGCCTTTGGAATTTCCGGCGAGCACAGCGCTTGAAAATGTTATTTCAAAATCTATACTGGCCCCGATGTTACAATAATGCATGAAAGGTATTGAAATATGAATAAAAATCATAGAAATAAAGCAAAGAGTGTGTTCCATGTTCTACCTCAGTAGTCCCCCCGTGAAGTAACAAGTAACGCTGATGTGGACCACAAAAATTCCTCCTAATACTACATTATTGTTATCACCACACCAATGGCATGCATCTTCTTATCATTTTTTCGCGATATATACACTATGTCAAAAGTGCTGATGGTGCGGGAACAATCCCTATAGTAATTATCACAATTAAGAATTTCTGATTGTCATATTTTAATGTTCTAAATAAATAAATTATTCCAACAACTAAGCGTCTCAATGTTTAGACAATCAATTTCCAGGCAAAATTACAGGAAGGATCTTCCCATAAATGAGATTTACAACTCCTTATTCAATTACATTTATTTAGTATTTCTCTTTATAATTATAGTCTTTAACTAACTGTTGATAGAGAAGGTTGCAGTTGATGAACCTTCGGATTCTTGAAATTTTAATGGAATTAAATTCCATCTGGTATTCTTATGTTTACTACTGACAATCCACAGTCCTGAAGAAGTGGTCAACCCATAACCTCGAAACGTAGGTCAGGAGAAATACTAAATAAATGTAATTGAATGAGTTGTAAATCTCATTTACGAGAAATCCTTTCCGTAATTCTGCCTGGAAATTGATTGTCTAAAAATTGAGGCGCATAGTTGTTGGGAGAATTTATACATTTAGACAATCACTATAGATTGTTTTGGTATTTGTATTTTTTTTAGATTAAAACAGTTCTTATTTTATCATTTTTAATACTTTATATCTACAGCATTTGTCTGAAAAGTCAGGTGAACAAAAAATGGAATAAATCTTCAATCATTAATTTTTTCATATTGTCATCAAAAAGTAATACATACGTTACCCCTAAAATTTTATTGATTTTAATACCTTGAAGTTGCAGAATTAATAAATAAATTACAGTGAAATGTTTTACGGTGTATAAATTACCCGGACGTTTGTGTCCTATAAGATATTCAACAAGTTCATAAAATGTGTTCCCCACTTTTTTGGTGCAAAGAGGAAATTTCAAATAATTTTTTGATTATTATCCGTCCCCGAAACGAGACATCCCTGACTTCTCATCCTGAATGCTTTATTGATAAGGACATGAAGTGGGCTGAGCAAGCAGAAAAGCGTCACGGTTCCGCCGGAAGCGTCCTTCTCGCGAGTGGGGATAAATGATTCAGAGCCAGTGCCGAAGCACATACCTCCGGCTTCTATCCTTCCCCAACCGCACCTCCGAATAACCGCTGGCCACCCCAACCGAACCACGCTGCCGTTGCAACTTGCATGTTGTCGCCATTCTCTCCCATCAGGCGGCCTTGTCTTCGTCAAACTTTCAAGGCCATCCTAATTTAAAAACTTCTAACTCGTTGCGTCTGCGGTCGAAGTGATCAGACCGTGTAAATAGGGAGGCGATAACCACCATCCATCTCGGATTTCCGAAACTAAAAAAAATATTACGGCGTAGCTGGGAATAATAACGTAGTCTTACGTAGGATATTTATCGAATTAAAAACTATTTTCAAATTCTACAGTTCATATCGTAAAAGTTAGCCATTGAAATCAAAATCTGCAACTTGAAAAAACTACATTTGTAGATCATAAAATAATTCAATAATACGAAATTTCATGAGACAAATGACTAATAGTGGGAAGGGAGAGAACCTAGAAATGATTATATTGAATACTTGTTGGTGGAACTAACTCAATACTCCTGGTACTCATAAAATGACGCCCTAATTCACGATTAAGTATTAAACTACAAACAATGGCACTTAAATTTCGGCGAAACTTGCGAAGAACTGTCTAGAAATTTTCCTATCGCGAATTCAAATAGTTGCATGTAAAGACACCATTTTCTCACAAATGTTGAATTGTTGCGGAAAAACTTGTGAACGTGATCATAAAGGAAACAAAAAAAACTCAATGTGTGTATCTTACCGATTCATTTCCATCTCGTACTTTAAAATTTCTTTTACAGAAGTTACCTCTTTTCCGCGTACAATAAAAGTATTGTGGTAACAATTATTAGTATTGCAAACTCCTATTCACATTCTGCACAAACATTCCTGGCCGTCACTGAAGAGGCATTTTAGCTTTCTACTTTCGCATTATGATTGATTTGGAACAAAATTTAATAAGCAAAACTTCATCACAGGTATTATAAGCTCATCAATTTAATTTTCAGCTAATGGAAGTACTTTCTCAGATTATACTTTGAATGACGCTAAATGGAAATAACATATTTACCGAAACTATTACGGGTTAATACTAGAGGAGAAATATTGGTTCTATTCTCCGTGCAGACCTTTTTAATTTTTAATGAGTTATAAAAATAGATTGTTTCCTTGATTTATACTAATATGATTTTCTTTGTATAGAAACATATATTATACAATGCAGTTTTAATATGCATCGATACATGAAGCTAATTAAATTGAATAAGTTCTTTTTCTGGAAGAGTGGTGTAACGGTCTACGCCTCTTCGTCGTAAGCATGAGATCCTGGGTTCAAGTCCTCTTAATCTGTCCGTAGTTATCAGAAATCAGTAGATGAATAGAAGATATATGCATAGTTTTACAGCATTTTGATTTTCTCAATAGCGTGTTATGAAACGTTATTTCGTCGTTTCTTTCGTCGTTCGTCATTTTATTGCAAACAATAATAACGTAATTTTGATAAAGTAAGAAATATCGCATTATTTAACACTCCATTTATTTTCTCTGCAATTTTATAAAGATACATTTATTGTGTGTCCCAGGCTTACTGCCGTTTTTGCAAAACTTGACATTATGTGTAGTTCAAAATGTTCTTACTGGAGTCAGTTCTAATTCAAACCTTTGTCTCCGCTTTTGTTTTGCAACGGCGTGGTTCTCAATTATTGATAAAATTATTTAAATACTTTATTATTACTTCATCAGATATTTGGTGTACTCGGTTGTTTTACTGCAGGAATAAACGAATTATCGCAATGGAAAGTATTGGTTTATATTTTTTCAATAATTTATTTTTTGCTAGTACAGCGTATTGATCCCACAATGAACACGACACATAATTTATTTACGACTGTTACCTCACTCCTTTATATTAAAAAAAAATTCATTTCTGTCAATGAATAAATGGACTTACAGAAGCAGTTGATGCGATGAAAACTGTGTGGGTTCCCGCCTAAACCAATGTAATCTGCTTCATTGCTCAATAACCTCAAATGTGTTGTGTACACACGTTTAATCTGTTGAAAATGTGAAGTGCTTGTTCATGGATGTCACTCCTTTGTGTGCTTTGCATAGTATTAAAAGTTGATAACATCCTGAGTTTCTCTTAAGTTATTATTATATTACATCAAAAGAAATACATTGTTTTATTTACGCCTATTTTATTACTAAAATTATTAAATATATTTATCTATCATAATACGTCAATAACAACAACAACAACACATAATTCAATACAACGCCGCTAAATTTATTTAAGAAATCAAGGAATCAAAACGACTTAAAATGTTGTAGGTCACAGAATCTAGATCTGGTCGCCGAAGTAAAGCAAGACTTACCTACCTGCGGAAAATTTAATCTTCTTCAGCCTCCCTCCAACTCCACATAGGTTGTTAATAATCCACTCGCTCGGCCACTATTGGCATAACTGTCTGGACCTGAGGCTTCGCTAGTCTGACAAGACAAGCACCAGTAAGCGTACGGTGTTGTCGTTCCGAATGATTTAGTGCTCAGCAGGGATTATCTGTTGCATGTAGTTGTTTGTTAGCTACTGTTACAATACGCGTTCTGCCAGGGGTTCTAGCTTCTGTTCTATATCAAAAATATTGACTACTAATTTATTAACATCAAATGTTCGACCAAATATCAATTCTATGGGGTTATTCGCTTGGCTATTCGCTTGGCTTACTCGTAGGTGTAACTCCCACCATTGTGAAAAGACCGGATCGACCAGTATATGAAATGAGCCAGGATCATCTTTCACTTACTATTATAATGACATGGAAACATCATCAGATTAAACATTATTTATTATTATAATTGATAACAGCTGCTCACAAAACATGCCATGCATATTACCCACAAACTACAGAAACATTACTACAATGTTTAATTACTACTCAAGAATACATCGTGCCAACTGAAACAAAGATTTATAAATGAAATCATAGCGCACTGCCTGTGCGTTCACTCGTTGGTNGGGGGGGGAGGGGGGGAAGGGCCAATAACATATTTTATTAAAATGACGACATCAGTACTCATTCTCACTGGTCGGTCCAGGATCTCGCCACCCAGGTGCATCGCTGACAATGTCGTTCCCACGGCCGGCGCCGGTCAACGGTTACTGGAAATCAGCGTCAGCTCTCTGCCTCTTTCCGGAGCTAGGCTCCGCACACGTGTACATGAAGGAAAATAATCATGTCTGCACATAATATTTACTGTATTCAGGATGGACAATAAAAGAATAAGGGAGATGAAAAATAAAAATTGAAATGAGAACCGTAACACAACAATTGATTAATTTTGCGTAGTGTTTAAATTACATGTTTTGTAAGATGCAGTTCATTTTTCAAATGTATTTTGAAAGCAATAAATTGAATTGAAATATAACACTTGACAGATCAATTTTATTTCGAGTACTTAATTGGAAGTATCCATGAAAGATAGGAATTGTTATTTAATGTTTGCATCCAACGAAATGTCTTTATAAAATACCTTCAAAATGAACATATAACGGGACATCTTTTGAGCTTCTATATATTACCAAATATCCATATAAGTTGAGTATTGGGTCAAAGTCCCAATAAGACTTGCTCAAAAATTGAAAAAAGCTATTTTTGTATATTAATATACAAAACAGACTTTCCAGTTTGCAATAATTATGATTAATTAATAAATCACTTAAAAGATATACACTATTGATAATTGAAACTGTTTTATTAAATTCCTCGTGATTTCTGATCCTGTTAGACTAAAAGTTTTAACATTTAAAGAAAATTTCCAAATATTTCATTTCATTGCCGGCGTTTGAATGTGAGTACCGTTTGTAATTATGTATTGTTCAAATAAATGGGATATTATTCGAAGAAAATTTTTGTAAACTGCAAGATCGTAGATAGAAAACTAATTTTTCGGTTTTCATAATATATTCGAAATAACATATATTTTGGTTGTGTGAGATAATTTAAACAACACACATGAAACCCCAGGAAAATTTGGAGGAACATTTATACAGAGATTTCAAGCAAACATTTCATCATCAACTATTTTTTATGCTTTTACAGGAAAATATCACAATTCAGTAATTCTATGTTTGATTTGATGGAAATTTATAAAATATCTGTGAGAACCCCATAACATTTTTATATTCTACTTTTGTATATATTTTGCTTTTAAATGAAGCAACTATACTATATACTACATCTAGAAATTGTTAATTCAACAATGTTTCGTTCAAAATTTGTGACATCTTCAGGTTGTTACAAACCTTACTAAACAATTGTCAACATAGTTACACGACAAAATATTTTTTTATTCGCTAAAGTTGATATTACTTAAAAACATTATATACTGAAATGCATTATGTACTTGAATATATTATATACTTAAATTCTTTGTATACTTAAATACACTTTATACTTGAATACATTAAATGCTTGCAATATATTCATTCTATGCAACAACAAAATTGTCAATTGATTCATCTATGTTTTTATTCATACCTATTGTCGTTTTTTACTTTTTGGAGAAAACTTTGTCACACTTTGAGGTCCTATAATATTGATTATGTTTACACTTACTTGTATTATTTTTCTATTTTTTTAATCATACCAACTATTAGTAGATTATATCAGACTTATATTTCACTAATATTTTTCGTTTTCTTTTTTGTTATTGATCTAAAACGAAATAAACCAAAATACATAAAATAATGTTGTATTTTCCGTTAAGTAAATTTTGAATACGCGCTAGTTTTTGAAGCAAATCAGTGTGAGGAATGTCGTTCAGTTCTCTCATTGGTTAGAAATATATTTCGTCATAGTTTTCCTCCCATACTGTCAGTTATCTTCTCAGTCTTGAACAGAAGTTCGTGTTGAGAGAACTTGTTAAATGAGTGGTGATAATGTGTTTTCCTTCGTGTGAAAAGAAATCTTTTTATGTTTTGCTCGTGCCAGTGTCCTGTCTGAAGGAAAAGAAGGTATGAAATAAAAAATATAGAATATTGAATAATTCACCATATTGTTCACAGGTTTGAAAAGTGGTTTCATTGACATACAGTATGATAGGATAGTATTAGTTGATCTATTGTAAGCTCGTAGTCTTTTAAGATGAATACTCTAAGAGATATATTATTGTATATTTCATTGTCTCAAAATAAAGGCACTACATATTTGAAAGTGCTTCTTCCTTACATAAGTATTGCCCAGTGCTTACATCACTTCCAATTGGCGGTGTCGTGGGCAAATTTACGAAGGTTAGACTTTCGGCCTCCAGCCCCCTCCCCATACCCGGATAATAGTGATTTTTTTTCTAGCATTTCGTCAAAAATAAATTATGTTTGGTACACATGCCTATTATACTACACCTGCTACTATGCTGCCTATGTATGTGTTGTAGTCGAATTCATATTAGAGTTATGTTATTACTGTATCGTTGTTGCCTAAAAGTTGCATCATTTTGTTCCAAAGGTGCCTAATATTCGAGACTCTCAAATTTCAGGAGATGTAAACCACTCCCGAAATAAAATCCTGGATCTGCCACTAAGAATTGTATGCAAACCTCCGTTATAGTTGCGTTTGGCGGTTTGTGGCCGGGCGACAGTATCTGTTAGCAAAGTACGTGGAGATCATGGAGAGGTACACGCACAATCGAGTCCAAGGTCGTTAAGGGCCGCGTCGACGCACCGGTCTAATGAGTGAAAATGTACGTGTGCATTGGGGAAATAAACATCCATTTTCGTTCATTGATTTTTACAAACGATAGACGATTCACTCAGTAAAAATCAAATAAAGGTTATTCGATGTGACAAGGGTCAGGGTTGTCAGGGCTGGTCTGAAAAACTTGTACAAAATTCTTTATCGGATTCTTAAAGTAGGTTACACAAATTTTCAACCCTGCGATTTTTCACGGACCAATTTATTACTCTTAAAGAGGAAAAATCAATATTTCTTACATCGCCTCTCATACTTATTAGAAAAAAATTCATATCTTCGTAAATGTTTAAATTTGTGACAAAATTTTCTGTCGTATCTGTACATACTTTTTCGGTTGCTGAATTCTGGGGTGGAAAATTTGAAAAGAACGAATTATTAATGATTCATGAAATCTGATGTTTATAGTTTTATTGCACTTTGGACCAGAAGCACACAGATATCAAAACGAATTTTTAAGTAAGAGTAAAGAGGAATAATTTTTTGAGCCCCAAAAACTTCGTTTTGAAAAATTTAACTTTGTAAAATAGCAATTTTATCTTTAATTGAAACGAAATGGTAATTGATAATTTAACTTCTTACTTAAATGAACGGATTGTGTTTTGTCTGCATTTGAAACAAACGTTTTTACTACAAAATACTTATCGGCAGGGAACCTAGAGATCATTGTCTAACAAGATCCCTAATTAGATATATTGCTAACAAAAGTGTATTATTTGCTTATGTGGCATGATGTGTACTTTTTATATTTCTATTCATTTGCTAAAGTTTGCTTAACAATGCATTTTTATAACACTCCAGAAATTATTAGTTACAGAATCGACTTAGTTGTCCATCTATGCGACATTTTCATTAAAAACATTTTGTGTTCATGTTTTTAATGTATCAAACGCTTCAAAGCCTGATTGTAGCAACATACGTTAAAGATGTTTTTATTACAAATTTCGTCTTCTCAACTAAATTCAGAACTGTCTTACATTTTATTCACCCGTTTCAACTACTAAGAAGTTATTTAGTATTTAGTAACATGGTTGTTAGATACGTGTGGAATATGGGAATGTTTTTAATTTGAACAATAATTTATCGAAACACACTGTGCGGATGAAATAAAAGACTTGTTTAATGGCACAGCCTATTATATGTTAACTCATTTCAATTTTTTTATCGATCGTGACTTTTAGATATGGAAGAAAAATACTCTTGACAATTTATTCGATTTCAATATCCAGAGGGGACTTGTTCGTGCAATGGTTAGACAATAATTCACAGAGCGAATACATTATAGAAGTGACACTTGTTTCACAAACTAAGAGCAGAGCTTGTAATTGGCGACTTCACTCCTTGGCGTAATGTGGATAAAGTTTGGAACTTCGGAGGTGGGCATGTAACGAACAAAAGCCCGTATCCACTCGTCTGTGTCCTTGGCGGAAGTCATCCTACAGGAAATGCATACACGTTAAATAGTTGTAGTCGTGCAATGTTAAGGCGACTAGCTTTAAAATTTGAAAGTTATAAATACATTGACACATAACTGTGTGTCTGTTTAAACAGAGATATTTTCAACGTTAACAACTTTCATTAAGACGATGAAACTGAATTATTTAAATTCCAATGCAATATTCCTTTCAGAAAAAGAATATTTTGTTAAAAATCTCCGTAAAAATACATTTTATTCACAACTCAAAAAAAAGGTAAAACCAAAATTAAGGAAATGTTAGATTCACGATTCGCTCTTTTATCAAAATCTGAAAAACGAGTATATTTTAACAAGAAAATATTATCAAATATAATTGAATACTATTAAATGCTATTTTTAATACTACTCTAGTATTATTTTCAAAAGAAGAAGGAAAAATACATTTAAAAATATTCAAAATAGCATTTTTTGAACAGACACTCCTCACATATAGTCTGCATGGATAATTACTAAATAAGCTCACTTCTTATTACTGTCAATGATTTATAGTAGTAAAATTATATTATTTTAGTATTAACGTTAGTTGTAGTAAAAACTTGAGTAATCAAATTGTGTTCACAATGATTCTCCCGATTGTTTGTTCATCTTCGGGTAAAACTAATTCAAAACTCATTTAAAACGTTGATGGGGCCAGTTGGCTTCGTGTCTACATTTCATACACTATAAACCTGTGAATTTTTGTTTGTGAGTGACGAGTGTATTCTTAAAATATCAATACATTTGTATTTTGGACAAATCTATAAGATTACCAGCAACATTCATCTTCATATCTTAGATGTTTCGGACTTTTGATTCAACAGCTAATCTTTAGTTCTTTACACCCGTAGGGTTAGTTTATTAGATATTTTATTTTTATCTACAAATCTACACGAATTCATGGATTTAGTGTCTGTATTTAACAGCCATGTTTATAAATACGGACAATTCCAAAATAAATTCATGATTCATAAAAAAGATTTACATTATGATGTCACATATTTCTTGATTGCTGTTGATATCAATTAATTCCGGTATACCTCGTTCCCATACCTAAGACAAATTTTACAGGGCATAAATTTCATTTGTTTTCAAAATGGTGATATTTTTTTTAACAATCGTACAATTATCGCTCAATTGCAAGTCGAAGTTACATTTTTCATTTAACTTGTCCATGAAACAACAATTGTTAATTCTTGAATCAAATTTTGTTTTTGAGTCGCGTAGATTTGCATCTTTTTCCCCAACACCTCAATGCAATCACTGAACCTTCATCTATGTGGTAGTCAGTTGTAAAGGTCATTTGGCTACACTTTAAATTACAGACGGGAGTTCCTCTGTTTGTTTTGGGGGTAGAAGGTATCCCGGGTTCAATTCCCGATGGGACCAGAAAAAAATTGGTATCTTCTCTTATGTCCTATTTTATATGGTTGTGACTACTGAAAATCAAATCTTTCTTATTCTATCCACTTCCTACTGCTCCTAGTATCAATAATCTAATTTTTACTAACTACTCCTACTAACCCCTGCACGTGGACCAAGCATTTGGTAAACCCATCTAACCGGACCACCTACTAACAATAACCTACAACCCAACCCAATACCTCCATGGAGATAATCTTCAATAGCACACTACATTTCCGATTTACAAACACTGCAATAAAATAAGAAGACTTATCATTGGAAAGCAGGTACTCGTCGTATGAATGTATTTGTATCATTGACGCATTGGTCACACAATACAAAAACATTGGACGAGAGAGAGAGAGAGAGACAGAAAAAGTTTTTAATGGGCTCATCGGTGGAATATATCTTCCATAGGCCGAATATTTTGTTTAAATAGTTCTTAATTATTATTGTTTTGTTGAATGGTTGTAAAATATTCTTTCAAAAAATCAGGTACGAAATCGAACTGGTTTTGTATGTTATAAATGTAAACTATTTTTATTTTGCTTCATTATGTTTGCTACGTCAGTGACGATAAACCTTTTTGACGGGTGAGAAACAAAAACTTATTAACAAGAATAATATACTCTTTATTTCATCTCTCTCACTACAGTAGTTAAATTCCAACCAGAAAGATAATTCCTTTATTAATCACTGCAATGGTAATGTATAAATTAGATTATACAGGTTCCCTTAGATTACACTTATTCAATTTTATTGCATGCTCACTGATAAAGTACTGTTTTGTTTGCTGGATTAAACCTTTTATTTGGTCTTTAACTGTACTTTTAACTAGATTTAAAAACGGTTCTAGTGTGGATTATAGGGAAAGGTATATATTCTGGCTAGGATTACTGGCATTAGCTTCAGACAGTTCTATTAAACTAACTTAAAGACTTTTCAACCATTACTTCGAAGCTACATTTAAGTGTTCGGCGACTAAATAAACAGATAACTGGTTTGTGAAAACCTTTTTGATTGCGCATTTTATTCTACAGATACCAAAGGTAGGCATTTTATGTGTAATAAAAGTAAATCCGAGTAACAATTTCCTCTTTTATGAGGCACTCACTAAAAAATTATGGGTTATCATAAATACTTTTTATTTAAGTTTTAATGCGTTTTGTTTTAGTTTTTGGGTGTTATAAATTTGGAAAAAATATGATCTTCTTGAATTCCATGTCCACGCAAATAGTGTTGTTTCTATTCTTATAATCAATGAAATCGTCATCTGAATACATTGAAACAATCTAAACAATTTTGATTTCACTGAACTTCAATATTTTATATACTATGTATATGAGAAAGTATTTTAATCTAAAAAAAATTGAAAACGTGATTTTGACGAAAATATCCATTTTTGTGATTCGTGATTCTAAAAAAACGGTTTTTGGGTCCACGTCCGTCCGTCTGTCTGTCTGTCAGCCTGTCTGTCTATTCGCAGCGATTCTGAGTATATGGACAAATCAATTTAATTCACATTTCGTATTTACGGTAAATACTTGTTATCGATGCACGTGCACTATTTTTTTTTAACTTTAAAACAAAGGGTACTTTACATGAATGTCAAAGTACTCTCTTGAATGTTTCTCAAAAACGGCTCCAAGGATTTTTCTCCAATTTCCTGAACGAAAAGTACAAATAGTATGCATTACATCTGCATTAGCGGTATTTCGCTTGAAAGTTTGGTACAGACGCAATAAAATAATTTGTGTCTGCTACATTTGCGCATTAGTTTAGTGTTGTAAGAAACGTGAACAACATTTAACAGTGTAAATGGTCCAAGCAGACGTAGAATATACTTTTCTTAAACTGATATGAAAGATACGATAATGATAAAATGCAAAGGAGGACAGGAAATGCACTGCAGATATGAAAATACATCAGTTTCTGTCTACAACAAAATTACATTTACATAACACTTTTACGATATTTTTAAGACTTATTTAAATGCATTTCATTTAAATTTCACTTATTTAAATCCTATTCTAAATATTTATTTTACTTTCAAACTTCAAGTAAAAGACAAATAGAAGAGAAATCTCAAAGTTCATCTAGCAACTTTGAGCATGAATAGAGCACTGGAAGACGACCAAATTACAGAGGACCAAGCTCGAAATGACTTTTTTTTTTTTTGTGTGTGTGTGTGGCTTTAGGGCTCGTCAACAGCGAGGTCATTAGAGCCCTTAAAACTTGTACAGGTAGGGAAAATGCAGTTACGCACTAGGGAGAGCCAACATGACTCTCCCCGCGTGTGGGACTCGCCGAAAGACTCAGACATACCCATTAAAAACCCTCCTGCATTACAACTCAAAACACAAATATCAACATATCACATGACTTTTACTAAAAACATAAAAAAAAGAAGAGGAAAGAGGAAAATGAAAGATACCCTAGCCCTTATAGCGTCGGGATCGAAAAGAACAAGAGCTGACCAAGGGAGGTCAGAAAAGAGAAAGGAAGGAGCATGGCACAAGTAAGTGGGAGCAATGCCAGACTCAGCTCGGGGCCCCGTGTTCGCCAAACACGTACTTACTAGATATAAGTCCCCTGGAGGGATGACCCTTTTACTATAGAATTTTTCTCACTCTATGCTGCAGACGGAGAAACGTATATGAGAAAGTATGTGCAATTATTTTGGACCAATAGTTTTATTCTGAAGTATACTCTGTCTATTAATTATCCGTTTATATTTACGGAGATATTTTGCATTTCAACAAACATGTGTTATATGTAAATCGGGCGACCCGCGGCATAGTGCCTTGCGTACTCACCTTTTACCTGACCTGACCTTGTCTGATCCGAGTGAGATTCGCAGTGGTGGATGAAGTGAGGTTCGCGGCAGGTTTCCCCTGGTTTTTTCACTCTTCCTACAACATTTACTCATAATCACTCACGTCATTTATCACCCGTATTCCCCGACTCCGGGATGTGCGTCAACGAGGGTATCCGGCACCCGTGTAATTCCCGTGCCAAATCGAAAGAGGTTTCATGTCATCCTCCATCTCTGACCCCCTCGAGACAAGGATTATAAAAAAATAACATAGAAACGCCTTTTAATTTATCATGCTTTGATAATGTTGCTAAAGCTCCACAATTACCAAGTGAATTACAGAGGTATGCAAATCCCTAATCATTGAAATAACTGCGTTTAAATGTTCGTCTCACAGAGACGTATACTCACACCCAGAATACGTTCTTCGCAATCGTGTCCAAAATCAGAGTGCCAGAAACACACCCCTTTCCAGCGAAGTTTGCTGCTTCTACACGGTTTTTACTGCGACCTTGAAACCACCGACTGCTCGCGATGTTGTTCTCCAAGCGTTCGTTCGTCCTCAATCGAGTTCGCGGCAAGTTATTACGGTCACCAACGTGCTACAGTTTTCGTGTTTCGTGTAATACGTATTTCGGAAACTTTTACAACGCATAAATGACTTCACTTGGAGCCCTCGAATAATATTTCGTACGCGTTCAAACTTGCGTCTATCTCGGCCGTTCGTTAATAAATTCAATTGCGATACGGGCCACAAAATATGATTCTTTCAAACTGCGTTACGTTCTTTCTTTTGATCCACGGATCGTCCGATACAACGCTTCTTAAAATATTCAATTCAACCGTCCCCTCTGATGATCCACGAAAATATTGAGGCCGAACCGTCCCCTCTGACGAGCCGCGTAAGATTGAGAGCGATACCTCTCGCATTTCCTCCTCCTCAGCAATTCTCCCCACTCCAATTTAAATTTATGCACGGTGTGCATTCCGCCAATCAATTATCTCTGACAAGTTTCGCGTCTCTAGCTCCAGAAGGTGTATTCACATTTTTCTAAATATCACAATCGGATTTCCAAAGTTTCTATCTGCGTCTTATACCTCACAGAACGCGCTCCTATTTGGCGCTCATTCAAATTAGTATCATATAGGGTTTTCGGTTC